>JBAJHX010000049.1:4224549-4256635 GCA_037176925.1 Amniataba percoides | reverse complement strand
CCCCTTGATCCAAGTCAGCTCACCTGGTGTGAATCAGACTTTTTTTTTTCATACTCTGCCAGCTCAGGTACACTTTGTTTGTTTGTCCTATCGCTTGTCTTTTCCAGAAATAAGGCCCCTCCCTCTCTTTACTGGCAGCTCTCGAGGCAGTGTCTAGCCTCAGGTGTATTAGAGCATGACTGTCCCTGCAGTCACCCCCTTGTCAGTGTGAGAACAAAGCAGCAGCAGCAGCACAGGCGGCGACGCCGACCAGCCTCAAACCTGCAGCACACCTACAAATCTCCCTACAGCTCCGCCTTCCTCTTTGTCTCCCTCTCTGCACTTTTCCATCTCCAATACTTTTTTTTTTCTTTTCCTCCCTCCCCCGTTCTCCCCCCTCTGTTTCTGCACCACTGGCTCTTGTTACCCTCACAAAACCCACCTTCTTAATGCCCCTTGCGTGGATGTGGCTCTGCTCCTCTATGGCTTTGCCGCTCTGTGGTGTGGTCTGTAATTACAGCTCTACTGTGTGCTTAGCCAAGGACTCCTCCGGTCCTTGAGTGAAAGGGGTCCCCGTGGGCGCCCCCGGACCTTCACGGAGGGGATTTGGGCTCTGTGGCTGTGTAATTATGCCTATTCCTCTGGTTTCCATTTGCGTGAGCTGCTGTTTATTCGGTTCAATCTGAGTTGGGAGCCTGCGACTCAAAGGAGGGAGGGGCTGCAGCTTTTTTTTTTTTTTGCACAACCAGCCCCTGCCAGTATTGTTTTTGCATTCCCGTAGCTGAGGTCTGGCCAGGTACATATTTATGAGTTTTTACAGCCCCTCTAACACCCCCGCCGCCCTCTTTCACACACAGCCCCCCACTTCACTTCAACTTAAGATTAAACTTTAACTAGTGTTGTCACACAGTAAATTGTGTTTGCTATTTCAAAAAATATCATACTATAGCTGCCACAACTGGTAATCTAAGCTGTGATAAAATGGAGTAAAGCATTGCCCCGAGGTGCACAAGGACACAGGTGTTTCTCAAGGTACAGATGACAAGGTTGCCAGTCCTCCCTGTCAGACTGTATTAGTAAATCAATCTGTCATCGTCAAATCCCCCAAGTTTAAATCTCTATAGAGAGGGTCTTGCTGATGTGGTCCGAGGGAAATGAAAGATGATGTGCACTCAGTAACTTCAAAAGGTTGTCACTTTGTTTTTTCACATGATTTGATGTAGGCAGCGGAGGCAGCGCTCGAGTGAAGGTATATAACAATGGATAGAAATTGCCTTTCTCTCGTAATGCGTTGCTTTTCCAGCATGAGCCATTCAACCTGAGAGTCGCGCGCCCACCGTGAGAGATGGAAAGAAACGCATTGTTCATCTTAATGGTCCTCCAGCAAGTCTTTGCCAACTATTTCCTCCCTTCGTTGGTGTATAATGCTCTGGTGTCCTTCAGCAGACTACATACAGTTTTTATAAGGAAAAAATCTTCATAACAGACACTGCGGCTGCTTAGACAGTTTGACAGCCAGCATGCAAACCTCCCCCCACACCTCCTCCATCCCTCCTCCCCTCTGCTTCAGATTCCTGTATAGCTGAAGATAGACTACATCAGATATTGTATTCAGTGGGTGTTTACATAAATGGATCTCTCTCACGTATTTTTACACATTTTAAAGCCCCCCCGTGGAAACTTTATCTCCGAACGCAGCAATTATCCATCATTGTGATGCAGTTACTCGGCGTTGACGAGCCGCTCTGTTTGCGGGCGGGTGCGCGCGCGTGCCCCCGCTCCTCCACTTGAGGCCACAACATATTTCTTCTCTGTTTATGACTTGATTCACCGGTGGCTTTATGAGTCCGGTGTGATTAACGGAGGAATTCGGTCTTTCTTCCTGTGGGTCCTCGCCTATCTGTGGGAGATAATTATAGCTGCGGCTGGTTGTAAATACGAGCCCAGCCAGGGGTTGTCTGACCGGGAAATGGGACATCATCAGCCTTCACCTGGAAAGGAGCATAAATCAGAGCCTGAGATAACAAAGATGTGTCAAAGACAACAGGATGCAGGAGCCCTGCAGCGGCTCAATGACACATCTGCTGAGTGAAAGAAAGTTGTTGTTCTTTCTTTTTTTTTTTTTTTTTTTTTTTTTTTTTTGCACCCAAGACTTGGATTGTTGATAAGAGGAGCTCCACTAAATATTTTGTTGATTAATCTGATGATTATTCTTTCAGTCAGTCATCTTCCCATAAAATGTCAGAAAATAGTAAAAGGCATTTCATTTCGTAAGAGAGAAGAGAGAAAAGCAGAAAACACCTGAGGAGCGAATATTTGGCACATTTACTAAAAAAAAATTGTCCGTGAAAGACTAAAAGTGACTTTCTATAAAGCCCATCCTCACTAATTGACCTTTGTTTTGGTAGATAGTAAGTGTGAGGAGCATAATTGCTGTTTTTTTTAAATATAGCTTATGTGTGTGTTCTCATTGTTTCGAGTGCTTACACAGTTCTCCACATTGTTTCTTTTAATAGGAGCTCCAGGCAGCCATTGAAGTATTTGCGAGTAAAAAGTAATTAAAATAACAATGTGCTAGCCGGTGTGTTGCCGGGGTAGGAGGGCGGCACAGAGCGCGGACGATGACTTGGCTCCAACTCGCTGCCCTTGTACTCATTCATTAGTGATGCATTGGTTCTCGCTCGGCCCTTCCATCTCATCAGAAACAGTACCCTCGTGGACAAAGACGGGGGTTGTATAGATGTGCCCATTATGTTAATAACCCCTCCCACCCCCACCCACCCACCCAGCCCAGCTTTTTACACACATCCACCAGCATGTAGCTGCTCTTTACGCTGATGTATGTGCAGCAGGCTTTGCCTCTGTAGCAAAGTGGGGGTGTGCGGCTGAATCCAGAGTTTGACTGCGAGTGTTGTGCGTGAATGCACTACCTAGGAGGCTGAATTGACTCCTTGACTTTCAGTGCATGTACTTGCTATTGACTGGAGTGCTTTGCTTGGCCTTGGACACTTGTTAATCGTAATTAAATGTTTTTTTTCCCTCTCTGTCTCTGTCTGTTACTTCTAGCTGGCAACGGACAGATGGTGCAGATGGACTCCAGTAAGTCCGGCTTTGTGGGTTCACAAGTGGAGCTGCGCTGCATTTTCATCAACAGCAACCCTCCAGTCAAGATCTCTCAAGTCACCTGGCAGAAGCTCCTCAACGGCACCAAGCAGAACGTGGCCATCGCCAACCCGGCGCTCGGCGTGTCCGTCCTGCCGCCCTTCAAAGAGCGGGTCAGCTTCAAGCAGGCGGCCGTCCGCCACCGCACGCCCTCCCTGGAGGACACAACCATCGTGTTCTCCAACCTGCAGCTGTCCGACGAGGCTGCCTACATCTGCGAGTACACCACATTTCCTGCGGGCAACCGGGAGAACATGGTCAACCTCACTGTGTTTGGTAATGACTTGTGCAGAAATGCTGAAATGTCACAATTATCAGGAGGATATCTGTCATTTTGATTATGTTTTGAACCTCACGGCATTTGTTATTTGAAAGATAAAACTGTATTTTAGCAGGAAAAAGTTGCAAATATCTACTTTAAGTTCTTGTTGGTTCTTAATCAAGGTCTGATTTGTGTCCATGGAAGCAAAATTTGTACATACAGAACAGGTTTTTTAATCTATTTTTTACTCAAAAACAACTTTGTCTCTGTCAAATCAGGAAGCTACTAACTTTAAAATCGCATCAGCATTTTCAGAAGATTGATGACATTTGTATTCACTAAATGTTATTTATGTGTGATGTTTTGAGCCAAGGAAACAAATCCAGTTTTACATCTTCACATCAGTTAAGGAGTTATTTCCTTGAACATGTCATGGCAGGCCTGATAAGTAGTCTGTGGGAAGTAAAACCTGTTTCCTAAAATTTGCTTTCTCTTTGACTCGAGGCAGAAAAAGAATATTTTCTGAATCAGATAACAGAGGGTCAGACTTTTGCAAAAGGCTAAAAGTGAACACTTTTACAGGTCTGCTCGTCTACATTTCATTGCCACGGGCTTCGTTGCAAAGTAGGCTCAGCTCCTTTGGAACACCTCAAACCAGATGCTCTTTGTTTGTTTGTCGAAGCTGCTGCTGCGATGAAGGTGTTTATAGTTAAAACTCCCAACCATCGCATGGCGGTGGAGTCCCTGAGGCTCTCGTTCCACCGTGACGCAGAGTACACGTCCACCGTTAAAGCTAAAATCATTCTGACATATTCCCGATGTGATGATTGGGGTGACGTTTGTGTCGTTCATCGTGGATCTTATGGCTCTTTTTAAAATAGGAAACTGCCGCAGAGAGCAGTCAATAAAAATGGCAGGTGAGACGGAAATCAATACAGCCACTTCAGAGGGTGTAATTTGGCTTGAATAATCTCATCTTGTGGGGGAAAAAAAGGAGTGGCTGAGATGTAGTTTATCTTGGAAAGAGGCAGCTTTGAAAAGGTTGTGTGCTGACTCTGATTAGAGATCTAATTAGAAATTAAGTGTTGGTGTGTTTTCCATCAAGTCCCAGTAAAAGAAAAAGCACTTGGCTTAAGTAGTCCCCGTTGCCGGAGCTTCTTGTCAGCTCCCCCATTTTGTGTCATTGAGCCTCCCAGGTCCTTTTAGGCTCCTGCGGCTCAGTGAACGTTAGGAACCTGTGTGCAGATAACCAACCGGCAGCGTTCAAAGAAGCCTCTTCACGGCCTATCTCTCCAGTTGTGCATTCGCTCACGCTCAAGCCTGCCTTTTGATGTACTAAGAGTAGATTGCTAATTGGCAACTCACAAAGGATTCAAATTGGATGACTGCGCATTTGGGTAGGCAAGTGGGTTCTACATCTGTGAGAGCTTTGACAACTGCTTTGGCTTTGAGGAGGGAAAGAAGCAAAACTTCGCCTGATTTGATGTACAGCGCCGTTTTCATCTTAGTTTAATTTACTTCAAAGCTGATTGTAGGTGAAGCAGACAAAATTAGACACCAAAATGGGAGGGAAACTGAAAGGGAGGGAAAAAAACAAAAAAGACACTTGGAGTCTGTTTAATGAGCTTTAATTACATTTCAGCGACGTGATTGCTCATCTCTTTCTTCTTCCGCAGCTCGGCCCATGACGCGCATGACCTTGACAACGCCCACCATCGTGGCCAGGGCTCAGAAGCGCAAGATGACCGTCGCCACGTGCGTGTCGGCCAACGGCAAGCCCCCGAGCGTGATCAAGTGGGAGACCAGGCTGAAGGGCGAGGCCACGTTCCAGGAGACCCGTAACGCAAACGGCACGGTGACGGTGCGGAGCAACTACGTGGTGATGCCGAGCCGCGAGACCCACAAGCAGAAGCTGACGTGCATCGTGACGTACCGAAGCGAAAAGATCACGGACAGCGTGGTGCTCAACGTGCAATGTGAGAATCTGAATCTATTAAAACTTACACAATAAGGCTTTTTAAAAAGAAGTTTTCTTTTACTGAGCATATTTGTGTGAAATTATTTTCACCGACGTGTCATGTTCTCACGCAGCCCAAAGTTGCTCTTTCCCGCTGCAGGAGTAAACTGATCACCAGTTTACAGTAAACAAGGCCCTTTTGCAAAGTACAAAGTCAAGTGAAGGGGAAAAAAAGCAAATGAGTTACTGAGTATGCATCAAACTCCCACGAAGATTTTTTTTTTTATGTTTAGTTTTCGCAAATACTTTTCCTCCAATCTTTCCTTTCAAAAACAAGTCAGTACAAACATTAAGATCTTCATAAAATTAATTCTTTAAAATTTTTGTGGGGGAAAAAATAATACAAAATGCAGCATCTTTAATTAATTTTATGTGAAAGATATGCTGGAGGTCTCCTTCTCCTACGCACCTGTCAAACTGTCCTTTATTTTTTATTACATGATCACAATATTTAACCGTTAAACAGAAATGTAGAAAGTAGCTGATACTCTTATAAGTGTGTCATAAGTTTTTAGCAATAGTTGCTGTTTGTGTTGCAGTGATGCAGCAGCATCTTTGGATTATGCTGTGGGGGAGCGAACTGACTTCAGCATGTCTTCCTTTGCAGATGAACCCGAGGTGAAGATCGAGGGCTTTGATGGGAACTGGTACCTGAACCGTCAGGATGTTCAGCTGACCTGCAGGGCCGACGCTAACCCCCCTGTCACGATCTACCAGTGGAAACTGTGAGTCTGACTAAACCCTAACAAAAGCCCTTAAGGCTCCGAAGACAAGACAGCGTGCCTACGTGTTGTTTCTCGCACGTCAGGTTTCTGACTGGAAAAAAAAAGAAGTGTTTTGTGAAGGGCTTACTAAAGCACACAAAGGCAATTTTATAGAACAGCCCGGTCGATTTTTTTCCCCCAGCATTTGTTTCAAGGTGTATATATATATATGCAAGAAAGTGATCTTCAAAGATAAAAACACACCAACTTCCTTCGTCCTCTCCAGAAATGTGTCTCCGTTTTTTTGTTTGTTTATAAAACGTGTAATGAAGATAAGACCTGGACCCGAGGCAGAGCACAATGGGCCCATTACAGCGGCAACACACACCCCGATCTGCCTGATGGTCACAGATACCGTGGAGATAAATGCAAACAGAGCACGCTTTGCTTTGCTTTTGGGGTTTGGGCTTTGAAGTCTGAGGACCTGCATGCAGGTAGAGACGGTTCGAGGAGGCGTCATTGTTAGTGCTGCTGCGTTCTCTGGAGGGCAGCGGTTCGTCCCCCCTGACAAACAGAGGAGACGTCTGAAACTGAAAGCCGGAGCCGCGGATTAGGGCGGCATACCGCAGGGCTGACATCAGTGTTTTTCCGCCTTTTTCGAGCTGCAAACGCGCGAGCGAGAGGAGATGCAAACATGTTTTCAAGGCCTCTGGGAATCACCAAACAAGCCGCGGGTCTGATCTGCTTTGAGTAATGGCACGAATGTCGGTCACGCGGAAACAAAGTAGTTTGGATACAGACACCGAGATACGGAGGGGAAACAGCTGAGGATGCTGTAATTTTGCGCGAATCGAAGCCTTTACTGCGTCTTGATGCAAAGTTGTCACAGCTCCTTTGAATATAAAGTGATGTTTTTTTGTTTTTTTCCCTGAGCGTATCACGTTTTTAAATGAAAGTATTATACGGTAAAATTGAGAGATAAATGTAGCAATTTGTCCTGTAATTGCTCGGTGAAGGCTGGGTTGAGAAATATGTCACTGGACTTGAGTGGATGTGGATTAATAGACCATTGTGCCCTCATTGTATCTACTTTACGGGCCACTGTTGGATTTTAATGAGGCATAGGGAGGCTTTTTTTTTCTCTTTTTTCATACGCATAGGTTTAGCTCTCAGGGCAGAAACACCGATACACACACAGCGGCGAAAGAAGACGACAAGATAGAGAAGGCTTGACTTGTTGGTTTTTTTTTTTATCAGAGGCAAAGGGAGATTTAGGGAGATAGGGAGGAAAAGAGGAGGAGGGCGAGGAGATGTGATCTAGAAAGACGAGGGCACTGTGCTGACAGATAGGAGGGGACGGCCATTGCTGCACTGAAAATGAGATGCCAAATCTGTTGTGAAGGTTCCCCTGGGCTCGACTGTGGAGGTCAGCGCAAGGCTGTGACGGAAGGATCCGGAACAGGCCGGCAGGATTGCGTCACACTTAACAGCAAACACACACACACACATGCACGGGAGGTGAAGCCAAATCCAATAAATATTAATGCCTCTGCTACAGATGCACATTATTTCCAGAGAGAATCAATTGCGTGTCGTGTTTGTCTTGCTCTTATCTCGTGCAGATCGTAGGTTTGTGTTGGGTAAGTTTTCTAATTCCTTTGGCTTATTGTTGCAGTATATTTGTACCATTTGTCAGCACTCGCTCCTCTTACACTTTATCTTTGTTTCCCTGCGTTGTGAGGAATGTGCAGAAAGCCTCGGCGTACAATCCTTGAAGAAAGCATCCAAGTTTTTTTTTCACAATGCCACAGCTATTTCTCAAAATAGGTTAATAAGGAGCTGCGATGAAACAGCAAAGACTCGACATAAGGGAAAAGAAATAAATAAAGGACATCCCCTATTTGAACTTTATTGTTTGTTTCTGAAATGTCTGTTTGTGGGTCATTCTTTACTCGCCCGCTCATTTGCTGAGTCTGTTTTATGTGTGCTATAGCTTTCAGCGGGGACAATAATAGTACGCGGGGGAAGCAGTTGTTTACTATCACAAATAACTCAATTACTCGTGTGCAAAGATTTCAGACTTAATATTTTCTTCTTGTTATTTTTATTATTTTTTTCCCCTCCGAAAAAGCAATTTTCCAGCACACACATCATCTCCCTCCGTTTTCAGTTACTCAGAGATATGGGATCCTATAAATAAAAAAGGAAAAGCAGAGTTATTGTTATTACCGCATCCTGCAGTGTGATTACCTCAAACTCCCCTCTAATTAGCTAGCTTACTTATCTCCATTGTGAAAATGCGATTCTGTTATTCATGTTGATTAAAGGCCACCGTAAAGGAACTGGCGGTTCAGTAGCTGTGGATAAAACTCTCGGATCACTTAACGCCCCCTTTTAAATGATTATTTAAGTTGAGAATTTAAGAATGGGACCTCACATGAAATATTAAATATGAATGTACAAACGCGGCAGTGAAAGGGATGGATGTTTGATGAAAGAGACTGTCCTTTAATGCCACTCCTTTGTTAGTTTGAAGCCCAGGGAGCACATTCAGTTAATCTTTAAGTGAATATTAGCATTTCTCTTAATAAGTTGCCTGTTTCCCATTTTAATTGTCTCATTTATCAGGTGTGATCATGGATTGCGAATAGAAATTTCACATTTTTGGCCTTTTAGCACGCTCAGTTTTTCTGTCAAATTTGAACTCGAAATCTGAGTTTTGAGCTGCAACGACACAATCGCGAAGGTTTGGTTGGTTAAGATACAGCGTCCAATCACTGAGCCGTCCACACATCCACAGCTGTACGCACACACATCGCACACGAGCAGGCCAGCCGCTCACCAAAGAATCTGCATCAGTCTCAAGCTGTTTGTTGGCCTTTCATTTTGCTGCCCCTCAGGCTCCACACACACATATGCAATCACACACACACACACACATATTCAGATGTCTCATACAAATGCAGACATCTCTGGTCTCGGCAGAATCTGTTGTGAATCGCACTTTGCCAGCCTTTCATTTCTGCAGCAAATCAATTGGGCTTTGCAGAACTCAGCATCTGAGAGCGGCTCACAAGGTAACTGATTATTGAATCGTGACACACTGTATTGAGGGTTGTTTGCAGCTCCATTGCGAGCGCGTCGCCAAAGCGGCGTATGAAAAACAACTCGACCATAGCCCTTTCTATTACTTTTTGTTCTGAACTATGGAGACTTTATGGCACAAAAAAAAAAAAAAGTTCAGTGCTTTTATATTGACTTGTCCTGGAAAATCAGCTCTAAAAAGAAAAAAAGATTCATCTAACCACATATGGACCGAGTGTTTGTAAATGACATTTCATGATAGATTAATTAACAAACAGTGCATCTCTGTCTTCCCCTCCGTCACTGAAGGGCCCTGCTGAGAGCCTGTTTAGTGCAGCTCAAGTGCTCGATGTGTGGCCGTGGTGAGAGCGAGACCTAATTTTGTCGCCTCTCTGTCATTTTGCCTCTCTGCCGTTGTAATAAATGGAGCATTACATTGTTTTTAATGCTCTGCATCAGATCTGGAAGCGCCTCTCAGACGAGAGAGCGAGCCCAGGAGTGAAAGGGGGGGCCTCTGCAGCACCTCTGTTGCTTTGTAGGAACCACAACACCCGGCAGCTCGCCACAGTCAGACTGCAGAGCCATTTAATATCATCGCCGGCCTGTTTATGTGTTTATTTTACTTTAAAAAGGGACTATGCACCATTATTATCTCGAGCACTCGTAGCCTGGGTTTCATCTGCACTCCCTGCTTGTGGCTCCATTGAAGCCGGATCCATTCAGAGCAGCTGATGATGCCGATCGAGGCAACAGGAAACGGCTAATTGTCACGAAATTTGATACCTTTCTTCTCAGCCTGCGGGCTACTTTAAAAGAAAAAAAAAGGAGGTCCGGAAAGGAGGATAGAGGGTCGGCGTGCCCGTGATCCGTGACCTCAAAAGTGTGCTGACCTGATCAAAGGACGCGAGCGAGCCTGAGCGCGGTAGAGATAGCGAACCATGAAGACAAACACCTCAGGCAGGAGAAACAGCTCCAGTTCTCATTGACAGCCCAGCATTTGGTAGATTCTGCATTTATCGCTTGATCAGCTGCCTCTCCTGACAGCTCCCCTGAGTTTCGAGTTCAGCCATGTGAGCTGTGCCGCAGTTGAGGAAAAAGAAACCCCCCACCGCCACCCTTGCCTTCCTCCCACCACTGTCTGTTTTGTATTCCACATGCCAAGAAAGCCTGTGTCCTCAGGCATCAACTATGTTTTACCTGTTTGGACCTGCTGGGATTCCCTGTCCTCATAATTTTGTTTGGACTTGATGGATGATGGCTGAAATATAGCGCTGTCAAATATTCCTGGTATTTATCTCACCCCGACACACACATCTAGGTTTGTTTGGCGCGAGAGACTGTATTTTTCATGCGCTTTGAATTGCTTTGCTGCTCCCGGGAGAGGGATCTTTTTTTTTTTTTTTTTTTTTCTACTGTGGTCTGGTGTAATTCTGCCTTTTTATGGTGTCCGTATTATTGCCTCTCTCACCGCAGCTTGAACGGCTCCCTGCCCAGCAACGTGGAGATCAAGAACAACACGCTGTTCTTCAAGGGGCCGGTGACCTACGACCTGGCCGGCACGTACGTGTGCGACGCGACCAACGGCATCGGGACCCGCACCGGCATCGTGGACGTCAACATCACAGGTAGGTCGACGAAAAGCGGCCGTTTTCTTTCCCCTCGGAGACTCCGGCATGTTTTGCATCAATACAGTACCCTGTTAAAAGTTTTGTGTGGGACCACCAGACGGCCCTTAGTCCTCCCAGATAAACACAAATATCAGTGCACACGCACAGACCAGCTGATTGAGGCAGATTGCCTGTGTGTTTTCTGTCGCGGCTCCCCACCTGTCCTGGCTGTGCGGCTCCCCCGCTGCACTGCGTGGCAGGTTAAATGGTAAAAAAAGAAAAAAAGCTCCTGTGTTTGTGTATCAGAGCTCTGCAGACTCTGTGCGAACACAACAGCCGCCCCCTCCCACCCTGCCCCGTTACACATCCAGGCGCATGTGTGGGAGCGATATAAAGCCGGTCTATTATCGGCGCCTAAAATAACATCAAGGAAAATGGGGGGTTTGAGGTGAGGGTACTGTATTGATCATAGTTTGCTCGCATCACGCTCGCATTTCTCCAAGAAGCCTCTTTTGTAGTCGAGCTCCGCGTTAGTTCTTTTTGTCTCTTTCTGTCTTCTGGGGAAAACAAAATGCTGAACAAAACTGATTCAGTTCCCTCGCCTTCCACTTAATTGTTGGCACACACGCACCGTGGTTCCTCTGGGTTCTCATCCATAGGAGACAGATATCCTGCGCTCAAAGTCTTTGCTTTGTCAGTCAGATCTGACTGGGCTATACGTCCTCTAAATGTGGGAATCTTCTTCTATTGGTACCAGCTGTGTGTGTGTGGTACTGGGAGACTGTCACAGTTTTGCTCTGGTCGAGGCTGGAAAGACTTTTTTTTTCCCCTTTACTCTTTGTGCTGCTTGGTTTCTGGGAAGCGGGGGCGTTCTAACTCGCATTGCTTTGCATGTTGACTCATGTTGCGTCTCTGGGAACGCTTGGCCTCGGTGTGAAGTGAACAGCTGTGCCTTACAGTATCATTGCATACCTTTTTTTTTTCTTCCTGTTTCCTCTCTTTCGGCGTGTTATTCTCTACTGGTGAGGGTAAGGCTAGGACAAAGCAGCTTTGTAGGATGTGATGTCATCGCCTGATTGTAAGACGCTGCCCGTCCAAAGTAGGCGGGTTAGGAAGCGTGATAATAGAAATCTCAACGGAGCGCGAACAGCCTTTACTTATCAAACAGGAAAGTGAGGAAGTAATCTACTGTCACCTCGCACCGGCTTGTATTGAGTAATTGTGTTCCAAAGAGATTGTACTGTCTGGCATAAAGTACTGTATCCCTTTGGAAAGGCAACACAAAGGCACCAAAGTCATTTTCTATTTCTGCTTTTTCATTGATTGCTTAAATTAACAAAGCACGTTGCCATTGTCCCTGTAGTCTTTCTGTTTATTCTCATCATTTGCCCGTGTAATTTTATTGAGTGAGTGAGGTGAACAATGTCTGGGTACATAATTTGAGCGTGTTCAGTTTCAATTTTTCTGCATCCAAAATTTGAATCCAGGCTTTTTCTTTTTTTTCCCTTTTTTTTCCTCTCTCTCCTTCTCTTTTCTGTATGTTTAACGTCACAGCCATGTAAAGGTTTGCAGATTGTTCAATGGCAGGTTAGCGTTTCAGAATTAACCTTACAAATATCAGGTTGATCCTGAAACGCTCACCGAGAGGTAGTTACAGCATCATTCTGCATGTTGACAGTAATTAAAATACTTTAAATAAGTACTTTAAAAAATACTAGTTTTATATATGTATATATATAATTATATACATCCTTCAGAGACCTGTGATTATCCATTAAAGCTTCTTTAACATTTTCTACATGACAGCTTGATTGACATTTTTCCTGCAGCTGAAAGAAGTCCATCCTCGATGATTGCAGTTATACTAGGTACCGACATGCCAACACGTCCTCAATATTAAATGTCACAAAGCACTGGCTGTGCTGTTTGCATCCTCTGTGGACACGATGCAGGCGTTGTTCCATATTGTTACACGGGGAGACATCCTGAGTTTCTGTTTAGGATTCGCTCCCGAAGGGTCCCGTACAGGCCTTTAAAAGCGTGTTGCCAGTTCCCATAGTAACAGTGAGGAGTCAAAAGGAGAAGAACCAGCCTCCCCTCTGAAGGCAGTTCGCAGCCCCGGCTCCAACATGGCGCCCTGTCAAACTGCAGAGCAGCTCAGAAGCAGCTCCAGCTGACTGTCAAACCTTCGTCT
The DNA here is from genome assembly GCA_037176925.1 of Amniataba percoides. Lineage (NCBI taxonomy): Eukaryota > Metazoa > Chordata > Actinopteri > Centrarchiformes > Terapontidae > Amniataba > Amniataba percoides. The sequence continues at coordinate 4,243,626 of JBAJHX010000049.1, read as the reverse complement.
GCTGGGAGTGTGTGGCAGCGCGGAGGTGTCCTGCCCTTCCATCTCACGCAGGTGCGACGTGGATTCGTTACAGCGGGATCATACGACGCTTGAGCTTAAGTGCTGTTTGCTGATGTTGTGAAATGCTAGCCCATTCCTGTCTTAATGTGAGCTTGTCAGCGTAATCTCCTCCTCCTCCTCCTCCTGCACGACCACAGAGCAGCGCTGAGGACACGTGTTAAAGAAATCCCTCTGTTTAGAGGATATCTGTGTGCGTTGAGCTTGGCTTGCGGCAGGCCCTAGCATCACTTACGATGACATGATTAAAAAATAAAAAACTGTTAGAGGTGAACGTGAGGGCGGGTGCTGCGTTTCCTTCAGATTCTTTGAAGTGCTCCACGCAGCCTTGACATTGGCTGAGCATAATGACCCGGCGGTGGAGGTAAAGAAGTATGCTGATGCTTCATTAACTTCAAAGAACATCTTTGTGCTTCCCAGCAGCCTCAGACAGGCCCGGCTGAGACATGGCAGGTGAAAGAGCCTGCTGCTGGCTGCCATTCAAGGCTGCAGCATCGGCCTCGGTAATGCTAGCTAAGTGCTCTCTGCAGAACGGGAAGGTGACCAGGCTGGTAGCTGCAGTACATTTGTTCAACATGTTGGTGCGTTTATTCACAGAGCTACCAGAGCCAACAATATATGAACTGAACATGAAGTTGCTGTTCTTCTTAAAGGGCACATTTCAAAGTTTTTCGGGGTTTAGAGGCACTCTGGAGAGTTCTCTGATTCCAGAGTCAATAACTCAGACATCACAGCGGGCCTTTTTTTTTAGCCTGCAGTAAACTATCGCAGCGATGACAAATGTGACGCTCACACCGTCTGTCAAGCTCTCCGCGCCACCGTTGTACGTAGTTCTGTCACTATCAAGACGTAGATTTATCCAAATGCTCCACCGCTGGCTGCATTATGCGCAGATTTGGCAGTGGCGCCTTTTGTTTTCATTTTGAAGTTGATTCTCGGATTGACACAGCAATATACACCTGCCAGTGAGACAACCCCGCTCGTGGTGTCAGGAAGATAAAATGTCCGTGACAACTTGTTTGTATCACAGAAAAGCTATTTTCTCACACCGGGAAACAACACTGATGGAGCACTTAAGGAAGGCGCATTTTAATCAAGCTCCTCAGTTTTCATGGACGGATTTGTGGGAGCTGCATAACTGTCACCTCGGCAGATAGCGGGGGCCACGGAGCACCTTGTTTCAATTAGTTTGGGAATGGTGTTTGCTGTGGAGATGGCATCGACTACCGTAAGTCACATGGACGAAGGCGGCTCTCTGCGAGGACATGTGTTCTGCAGACATGGTGTCGCTTGTCAGAATCTAATGAACCGCTCTCCTGTTTTAATCAATCCTCGCTCTCGGTAGGAAAAAAAAAAGAGGTGAAAGAAAGTGTGAGGGAAAAAAAATAAGCCGGAGGAGAGGATCTGTGGCAGGAGAGATGGGCTTCATGCAACGAGCCTCTTTGCAAACACCTCTCTCATTCACATTCGGTTCAGAAATCTCCCGAGGGATGCTTGACAACATGTCAGGTCTGATTAATCAGCAAATTACTAACCGGCATCGGAGGCCACGCTAAAAAATAGAGACAATTAAACAGCCGCACAATGAAAGTTATTTTGGACGACTCCTTGTTTCTTTCTTTTTTTAATCGTCTAATAGGAAAGCCAGTCAAACTCCTGTGAAATATCTCGGCAGAGGAAGCCACGGGAAGGAGGGGCTGAATAATGTGGTTAAACCTCAAAGATCCTCCCCAACTTAAGGGACCAAATCAGTCTTTCATTAAGATAATCAGCTTTTCCACCATCACACTCTCTTTTTTGTGCTGGAAACAAATCAATGCTGCCATCTTACATTTCTCCCCAGCGCAAAATAAGACGTGATGAATGGTCGCATTATCAGGGTGGCCTTACAATTATGTCATTATCACCCCTGAGAAAAGAGGTGTGTGGGTTTTTTTTTCCCTCCTTGGCTTTATGCAGTTGTGTGTCATGTGGGAAAATTTCTCCCAGTGAAGCGGCCCGTTCAGCACACGGTTAATTTGTTTACTCTCTTGAATGATCATTTTAAACCTGATTAGGTGTGTTTTGACCTTGACTCTCTCACACGACGACGATAATACTTTGTGAGACAGGTGCCGGGCCGAGTCAGAGGCAGCGCATAATTCCCGGCACATTAGCGGGATCAGCTGTGAAGGATAATATCAGATCAGCTCGGGGTCAGGCGGTGGTGCGAACCTTTAGCTGATTCCGCTCGTGACCCCGGCGGGCCGCTGAGTTTCATCCCCCTCTTTTGTAGTGCCGAGCTGAGAGGCGCGGCCGGCTTTGCTACGGGGGCTTTACCACTCGGGTTAAACTGGATGGAGTGGGAGCGTTCGCTTCAATTTAGCAAGAAAGCGCGAGGATGGATCTCTCTCTGTAGCAGGCGTCTGGTCACGCTCGCCTGAGCAGGCAATAGTTTGCTCCCGCGTGAGAAAATGAAGTCGAGAGAGAAGAGGCGGAGCAAAATTTTAAAAAAATCTTGCCCACGTGGCGAAATGAGATGAATAAAAAAAACATGGAGGCTCCAATGGAAATACAGATAAATAAATAAATAAAGCTCTAACCATGTGACAGAGGACGGAGATGTTTTTTTCTTTAGTTGAGGAGGTAAAGAGGATTCCAGAAATGGGCTCCGAGGCAAACAGAGACTGGGAGCGGTGCAGAGGCAGAGGTGGAAGAGAGGGCAGGACGCTGTTTACATGACTTTATGTAACAGCCTGTGTCAACTCCCGGTGTTCGCCGCTTGTCACTTCCTCTATCCTCAAAGCCCTACAGTACACTGATGAGCGAAGACGGAGAGATACAGCGGCAGGGAGAAGGGCTGACTTGTTAAAAAAAAAGAACTTGTACCTACATAGACTTCTTATTTAACAAACCTGCTTCGATTTCTTTTTTTGGGCCCCACATAGCCGATGTAAGCAAACGAGGCCATTGCCGAGAACATTAGCTATGTCTATATAATGATTCCAAATGCTCGCCACCAGGTTGGCAGGGAAGCAGCGGCGGGTTGTTGGCAGTGGCGAAGGCAGCTTTCTCAGCATAAATTTAAATTACTGAGCAGGAGATGTTACTCCGAGCTGACGTTAGATGTTATAATTGTCCTAAAAACTTCTAACGACTTGAACTGGATGCTGCACACGCTTTACGGCCGTCATATCTTAAAACTTATCAAATTAATGTGGCCACAATTAGACGTTTATTAGATATTTAATCTTTGCCAGACAGGTATTGGTCTCATTAATCTATATTTTAGATTTTAATTAAAAAAAAAGAAACACTCCTTTCCCTTCCTAGAGAAATGAACAGCTGCAGTGCATTATGGGGTTTGGAGATGCCATGAAATGGACATTTGATCAGCCTGGAAAACACAGAAAGCCTTTCAGCGGGTCACATGTCTTTTCCCACCCTATCAAATTAAACTTCCCCTCTCTCCGTAACTGATAGGCCATTGGTTTATGCTTATGATTGATTCTTCGCTGTCTTGTGTCAACAAGAAATACATTGCATTAAGGATGTGATGATAACATTTCACGGGACTTTAAGGGAGACTCGTGGGGCTTCTCACAGCAAATCCTTCAGCTATTGTCTACAGGAACTTCCAAACCCCCAAAACAATCCATCTGTAGTGGCTTTAACAAACAAAATCTACACAAATCTTCTTGTGTTTTCTTATTAGAAACGTTTGCTCTCCCGCCTTGCTGGTCTCCTCAAATAGCAGCAAACTGTAAAAAAAAATACAAATAAAAAAAGCAGGTGTCGATGGTGCGGTTCATCTTTATCAGCCGAGGAACAGGCATGTCGCTCCTCTCCGCCACTCCGAGGTCTGCCGGCTCTCTCAACGTGATCGCAGATCGCTCCGTGTGATAAAACTTGCAAGTCCGCGGCGAGAACATCCCTGAATAAAACAAGTGCCGCACCGTTACTGACATCCAACAGCAGAGCGGCTCTGCACAGCCATTTGTCTCTTTCTTTTCTGTGACAGAGACAAGAGACATTATGATGTCAGCTTTGCAGAGGCTCCCCCAGCAATGTGAAATTTGTTTGTCTTCGGTTGTCATGGTGGAGTCTGTCTCAATCTCTGCGCTATAGCATATTGCACCGCCGCCCGCTGCCTGCATTATTCATAGCTCCAAAGGCCACATGTGTATATCTTGTATATTATTACACCCTCACTTCAAGTAGAGACGCGCTGTCAGGCGGGTTGAGGAGCGTATTCAGTGTCTTGGTCTCCTGCTTCCCCCTGCCAGCGTCTCGCCACCCTTGAACTTCCCGACGCAAGCGTCTGCAGGCCGGGAAAGATTTTGGGGTCTGGTGGCTGACAGAGTGACTTTGTAGCCCCACGCGTCCTCACAACAGGAGGGGCTCAGATCCCGCCAAGAATACACCTCATTATCCAAATGAGACATTAGCATGAGCCGCTCCCTCGCTCGCACGCCATAGGCCGCCCCATAAAGCCTCTGCTGCGTGGTGCTTGTGCCAGGGAAAGCAGCGAGGGGGAAGACATTGTGGCTGCTGCGGTGTGTACGAAATGGAGGAGGTGGGTGGGTTGGGGGGGGTGCTCGGCGTGTGGAGGGGTCTTTTTGTATTTGCGGAAGAGGAGATAGCCCGGCTGTGGAAGTGAAATGGAAATGTCACCAGGGGAGCGCATGTGAGAGCGGAGCAGCTGAGATCGTAGTGATTTATCTTAACATTTGTTTCTGCATGGCTTGCTGTTTCTGCTCTCCGGAGGATGTGCGGAGGAGAGGGATGTGGCGGACAGATGGAGCAGAGGGATTGGCTGAGCCCCCTTCGGCCCAGCTTCGCTCCTCCGTCCCCCTCCGTCCTCCTCCTCCTCTTCAGTGTCCACCCGTGTGGTGTTGGATCTGTCACGCCTCCCTGAGAGCCTGATGAAGTAGGTCAGACGCTGTCCCAGGGTCTGACCACTGGCTCCAGAGCTGCTGCTGATGCTGCGCGGTGATTCACTCATTACACACACAGCTCCAAAATAACAACAAGGAGACGAAAAAAACAACAAGAAAAAAAAAAAGACAGAAAAGCTGAGGGCAGGGCGGTGTGGCAGACAAACAGCGCCGCGACCTCTCCTGGCTTAACGTGTGCTAACATCCGGATTTGTTTGCCGAGTGTCTGCTGACCCAATAACTCATCCTTACAGCGCCTCCGCCGCGAGCTGCAGTCACACGCGAGCTTGCAGGGAAATGTAGAGATGCATTAATAATGGTACCTCATGAGCAAACACGGTTTTTAAAAGAGCATTGGTGTTTAGACGCCGGTGTAAATATTCATTGCTCATTAAAGGTGCATTAAGAATGATTATCACAACCCCCCGTAGCACAAAATGACCATATTACATATCTACAAGGGCACCAAACGCGCTTTCTGAAACCTCTTGGACCCGTACTTTTCCACTTCTTTCAATCACAACACTGATGCAACGTCTCTGCTCTGATACGACCTCTGAGTCATGCTTCTTTTTTTTATCTTAACCCTCAGTTCATTTAACTCAGAGACAGTCGGTGTTTTGAATCCTTGGTCACCAGTAGGCCACCAAAAAAAAAAAAAAAAAACCCTCAGAGATTACGTGCTGCTTCTGCTGTGGAGAGATGAAAAACAAGCGGCGGCCTCGGTTTCCTTGACAGGACCGTCCTGCGAGTCGCTACATGTTCACAACATGCCGCGGATGATGTCACCGACGTTGTTTTGATGGCGCTATTTCACCGCGTTATCTCCTGTGGCACATCCTGTGCCTCTTATCTGTTTTTTTTAAGGGAGTTGAATTTAAATCACGAGTCTGAAGGTTTTAATGGCACGAGCGGCATTTGCCTACACACGAGGCGAGTTTCTGCCTCTGTAAAATCGGCGATAGTGGGGGAAAAAAAACAGGAAATATGTTGACAAATAGAGAGAAACGATAGATACTAGAAGGGAGGTAGGGTGGAAAAAAAGAGCTATGGACTCCCCGGGCAGCATGTTAAATTCCTGTCAGTGATGAGCTTTTATTAGTTGTGGCAGCATTACATTTCCATGACTTCACGACCACTGGCGAATTCAGACAGGGGAGTAATGAGAATCGTTGGAATCAGTGAATTAATGCCTCTCCCCCCGATTGTCCCCGTTCTCTCTCACTCATTACGCCACTCTTTATTTGCCTTCAAAACCCAACCTCTCAAAGGCGCTCGCTCCATCTTCTTTTTTCCTTTTTTTCCCTCCTTGTTGCCACTCCTCAAACTCTCAAAGTAGCCCTCTGTGTTCTTTTCATCTTCTGTTGTCTGATGCTTGTTCTTCATTTAGTCGTATTAAAACGCCACTCCCCGTGCCGTTCTTTGAAATCCTCTCTCATTTTCCCGGCCTCTGTCGTAACACCTCGTCCGACTGATTGTGCTAAGTCTCAGGAATGTCTGTACCTGTCTCCCTCCTCCTCCCTTTCTTTTTCTTCGTGTGCAGACATGACTGAAGCACACCCAGAAACTGTGCCTGCAGGACAGAGTTGTGATACAGTTTCCCTTCGCTTTAAAGCCTCCCCCCTCCTCCTCCTCCCCTCCTGCCTCTGACGCTCCTCTCCTTCAGTATCTTTTGAACATGTGCTGCCGCTCGTTGTTTTGGACTGCAGCTCAGTCGAAATACGAAACCCCCGCTCCGAAAGGATGTTGTTTTCTGAAGGCACAAATCTGGCACGATGTGTCATTTCAGCAACAAGATGTCAGACTTTTTTTTTTTTTTTTTTTTTGCATATGGCTCATTCATGCCATTTGTTTCTCTTAAAGACTTCTTACACAAATGACTCAGAGGGAGAACGCTCATCGAGTGGCAAAGGAAGCCGATTTTTGTGGCTGCAATGTTTTCGGGAGGCGGTAAATCATCCACTCGATCAAGTCAGAAGCGAGTGTTCAGAATGGCGTGATTAATGCAACGTAAAACGCGGTTGCTGCGTTTAAATAGCCGCAGTATTTCATGTTATTCTTTACCTGCATAAATCCATCAAGCCTTTTGGATTGAATTATGGGCCTTCATAGCACGTCTTGGCACCTATTAATCTCAATAGTACATTTTAGTCACTGCAACTCAAGGTTACCCCACTATCTGCATATTTCCAGAGTGGTGTTAATAGACGCTGTCTTTTTTGTTGCTTGGAACAGTATCAGGGCTGTTGTTGTGCCGCTTTGAGGTCTTTTTTATCTATCTGTTGGCAGGTGTTGCCGGTAGCGATGGCGTGCTGGTGGAACGCCTCCTCCCTCCCCCGTGCTGTCAAACACCCCTACGTGGCCCGACCATTTCAAATGTGTTTTATTATTAATGTTTCTGTAATGTGATTAGTTTGCACCATAGCCTCTCTAATTTCGCATACTCGCGTTCGCGGAGTGCGCAGGCAAGACAAAGCCTACGCGGCGGCGAAACGGAGAAATCTCTTTTTTTTTTCCTATTTTTCCCTTTCTTATCTCCGTTCGTGCACCAGGCCAGTGGGCTGAATGGGAGGAGGTGTTGCGATGTGACCTTGTGAAGTGCGCAGGATAACCCGGCGAGAACAGGCAGTCCTCTTCTTCGCCAAGGCGCACCTTTGAGCTGCAAAATAAAAGTGCTGCGTTCCTCCGCCGCGCTGAAGTGATCTGATGAGCTCTTCCTGGTATTTTTTTTCTTCCATCTGCTTTTTAAAGTATCTTCAGACCCCTTCTATCTCCTGCAATAGTAAAACATCTTAATAACTCCTTTAGAAACTTTTCGCTACGGCAACTTCAATGGCTTCCTCTGAGCTGAATGTGCCTGTGAAAGGAGCCACAAAAATACCTGGATGTTTACCGCTGCCTCTGTAGTTTGCACAGACTATAACGCTTTCCTCAGTCATCAGCGTTTACATCGACATTCTTCAAACACGGGTGTCAAGAGGTGTTGTCACTCGATCCTTTATAGAAACCAGAGGTGATGGAGAGCGCCTTTGAAGGCTCACCGCGTCGTCTTTTACTGCCGCCGTTGTGCAGTTGTAATGGTCTTACCTTGTGTTTTTCACCTCTCTAAGTGGTAAATATCGAGTCTTGGCAACCTTACAAATAGCGAGGCAAAAAGCTGCCTAATTAAGATTGAATAAAGGGGCCTGATGAGAAGGGAAGACAGAATCCTTGCAGAGGAAGACTGCGAGCGGTGGAGGAGAGGATTACAGGAGGACGCTCTCCCCCCTTCCTCTCTCCTCTCCTTCAATCCTCGGGATTTTCACCTCTCTTTGGACTTGGTGGGAGGATGTGTTCTCGAGCAGGGGTGACCTGGCTCTGCTCTCTCATTCATGTGTGTAATGAAGGCCTGTGTCTGAATAATCCCATTAGGTGGTCAGATTAAAACCTGAGCTGATATTTGAGACTGTGCCCGGCGCCGCTTTAGAAATTGGAGAGCTTTGCGGTCGGCCCTGGGAGAGAGAGGGCGCAGCGGAGGAGCGGCTGAAGGAAAGTGCCTGCGTTTGGGAGGTCTGTCTTTTTTTTTGGAGCGGTGTCATAATAAAAGGAATAGAGGAAGGTCTTCACTTCAACCAGTAATGTCCACAGATTTATCATTTCCACCGAAAAGCTGCTCTAATCGAGTGCAATAGTTCTGATTAAACAGTTTAGGGCGATCATTTGAAACTCATTTTCTGTCCGTGTGCTGAATTTGTCTTTGTTTTGCATGATGAGGATGACAGAGGTTGTCAGATGTGCTGTTTTTTATTCTTATTTGACTCCATTTGACTTGCTGTAAAGCAACTCAGAGAATTTAATGTCTCTGAGGAACCTTTAGGATTGCTTAACATAAACCTTCATTTTGGCTCGATTATAATCAGTTACTCTGCAAATGAGTTTCCCATTTCAGAAAGACCATTTCCCCCAACAATATTAACCGTAATTGTACATATTAAATGTAATAGTCTCCTGTTCGGGGCAGCACTGAAACAGCCATGTTATCTGCCAGATGTTGCATTTATACGGTAAAAGCCTTCGATACCAGCACATCTCCACCCATAATTTCTTCAAATATAAGCTATAATTGAAACCCAACTGTGAAAATGTTTTTGCATGTAAGGTGTGACATGACGTTCATCGATGTCACTTTGTGTAAAATCTAGAAAAAGCATCATATACAGTATGTTTTCCCGAGTGTTACAGTATTTGTGGTTATTAGATCCAGACACCCGATGAGCAGTGATATATGTTTGCCAGATAACAACGTGTCATAATGGGATGGTAATAAATCAGTACAGCAGCAGGCAGAAATAACATCAAAAGCAGTAAATCTTTGCCGTATCTCGCCTGACTCGTCTCTCCGTGTTGCGTACGCTCGAGTCTGCGGTTAGCCCCGCTGCCGCCTCTCCTGCTCGCTCTTTCCTTTTCCTTTTCCTTCCATCCTCTCCCACACCATTTGTTTAGTACATGGTGTAAGTCTTTGTTGCCCCCCCACCACCCTCCCTCACCAGCACCTTTATGTTGAGGATTCATTGTTTGCCATTGAAGTTAAACGTGCCTCTTCTCCGCAGGTTTAGACAAGCACTACCCGAGCTCCTCGCGGCTTTGATCACGTTTCAGATAAAAGTCTCCTCCGTCTCCGCGCTCCAAGGAGCTTTGCAAGAGTTTGTTTTGTTTTAAGCGACGATGTGTCTGCTAGGGACGTGGTTTTTCAACGCTTAGTTTTACTGTAAGCAGCGACTGTGCTTCAGTCACGGGCATTGTTTATCCTCCGTGCCGCGCTGGGATGAATGCGATGGCTCAGTTTAGATACGGTGTGGTCATGGCAGTGCTGATTTTAAAACAACATATCTCCTTTTTTGTGTGTGTGTATTTGAAAGAAGACTTCTTAGTTATTGTTTGCGTCTGTGGGGTCATTAGTCATTGTCTCTCTGTTCTAGATTAGAGCACATCTTTGGCTCTTTTGATAATTTTCTCTCCATTTTCCACTGTCTTTGCTGAATAATATAGATTTTTCTCTGGAAGCATATTCTGTGTTTTTGTTTTTGTTTTTTTTTGCTGTCTGCTCTGCTGCCTGAATAGGAGCGCGACATGTTTATCAGCTCTCTTGATGCATCGCAGCTCTGTGTGTGTGTCTGTGTGTGTGTGTGTGTGTGCTTGGCTGCTGATAATCATCTCTGGCAGTGCTCTTTCATTTCATTCAGCATCACCGATGATGAAGGTGGCTACATGTCATGTCGCACTACTTTACGCCGGACTGTATTCAGCATGTTTACTCTAACTTGTGTGAAAACCCACAGAGTCGAATGTACTAACTGAAAGGCCTCTGCAATTAAGTTTTCCGCTGTTTGTCTGATAAATGATTTCATTTTTTCCTCCGCCTTCCAAACAGGGAAGAAATAATAGTTAATGCATGCCGACAGAGCTTCACTCACTTTAATCTCCTCAGTCATTTTACTCTTTGATGGTGTTGTGCAGTGGACTGGCTGTTTTATTTCATTATTTCCATTTCCTGAAGCTGCATGTGACTGTTAATGACCGAGCTTTGCCACACTGTTGGTAAGGGCTCCTTTGGGGTTGGGGTGGGGGGGTTTCGTGGGTCCGGGGGTCCTTCCTTTCCCTTTGCTTTTCCGTCCTTGTCTCCTTTACTTCATCTTTCCTAAAAAAAAAAAAAAAAATCTGCACCTGCACAAATGCACCTCCTCCCACCAGAGCACTGACACACTCCCTTCCATCTGTCTTTTCCTACCCAGAATTCCCTAACAACCCGACAACTCAGACCACTGGGATCCCGCGGGAGCAGCACAATACAGGTGCCGCCATCGGGGGCGCTGTGGGGGGAGTGGCCTTGTTGGGCGTGGCGGCTATACTACTCTTCGTATTCCTGCGCCGCCGCCAGCGCACCTTCAAAGGCGACTACAGCACCAAGAAACACGTGTTCGGAAACGGGTACAGCAAGGCCGGCGGCCTGCCCGCGCACCCTCCCATCCCCAAGAACCTGCAGTACCCGGACGACTCGGACGACGAGAAGAAACCCGCGCAGATCGGCGGGCCCGGAGGGTTCGAGGCGAGCGAGCGTGAGTTTGACGCCGAGCAAGAGGACCTGAAGAGGCCCTATTTCACTGTGGATGAGGGAGAGAGCCGAGACTATGACGAGCGGACTCTGGCTTTCCAGTATGACCCTGAACCAGAGATAGCCGATGATATGATCTCCCAAACCGACGGCTCTGTCATTTCTAAGAAAGAGTGGTACGTGTAGTGGCATGCGACGACCAGACCAAACAACCCTTTGTCCCCCCACCTGCATTTCACCGCACCCTTCACCTCCATCACGACCCCGCCCTCCCATTCGTCAAACTGCACCCTTCACTCCTCTTTTGGTCGACCCCCTTCCCCCACCTGACTCCCCCTCCCCCACCCCCACATCAGACCCCATCCGACTAATCTCAATTAGAAAAACAAGCGTCTATTTAAAGTGCTAGCAACATCAACTTCTCGACATGACAGCATTGGTATCAGTTCCATCAGGTGAATGGGCAAAGAATAGAAACTAAGGTATGTAAATGGACTCGTTGTCACTGGCCTGTGAGGCCGGGGGAAGTGATTGGTTGATTAATACTGGTGTACTATTCTTTTTTGTGTATTTTATTTCCTGTTATAAATGTATTAAATGTATAAAAAGAGACTGCTGGTTGAGGTTTTGCTGAGCACATTTGTGAAAGTCTTACACTGGATGTGCAATTTGGGTTTTTTCCATAACCGTTGACGTTTTTTTTGTTGTTTGTTATTTTTTATAATGTCTTTTTGTATGATTTTTAAAGTGACCAGAGAATTGAGAGTTAAATGTCTGACATGATTACAGGTGGAGTTTTAAGTGTTTGTAATTTGTGGTCAAGCGAAAGAAAAAGAAAAAAAACAACAAAAAAAAGATGCCATACAGAAATCTGTATTATGTCTCCTGTTTCTCGCAGAGATTAGCGTCCATAAATTTACTCATTTTTCTGTGTCTGCAGCATTCAAAGCAGATATGTTATTGCTGTTCTCCAAAGACACGCTTAGTATTTCCTGACCCCTCCTCGTGTTTATACGCTTGATTTTATTTCTTTACTGAGAGGGAGACGGTCTACTGAGCCATACGGACACGGCAGTAACGGATAAATAATCATTTCATTCCTTAAATTACAGTCCCGTTAAATTAGACCCCACATCAGTCAATCAGAATAGCCGGGGAGAGAAGGGCTGCAGTCACGTCATGCGCAACAATTTCAATTTTTTTTTGGTTTCTTTTAAGTGGCGCATCACAATCACGTCCAAAATTTTAAAAAAGAAAGAAAAAAAAAACGTTTGATGAGCCTCGGTGTCCACAGAAACCTTCAACAAAGCTCTGAAATGTCATGATTGTCACTCGACTTGAACAGGTCGGTCCTGGGTACACGAGCTCTCAATCTTACCACTATAATGAGATGTCTTTTGTTTGCTGTTTGTTGTTGTTGTCGTTGCTGTTGAGTTGTCATAATTTGTGTTTTCTTCTAACCATTCTCTTATCAAGTGGATGTCAGAGAAAAGTGTCTTGGGAATTCCCCAATAATGACTCTGTCTCTCCTTATAACTGTGTGACCGCGTGCTGAAGAATTGGCTCGCAAACCCTCCTCGCCCGCGCGACACAAAGGACTCGCATAGGAGGGAAATGTCGAGCGATGCCTTTATGTGCATCTAAAGAGAAAACATTTTAACACGTAAAGGGAATTGAATATGATGGTGGCCACGCTGGAGTATAAAAAGTCACCTGCTGCTTTCACTATGTTTTTGTTCCATCTCTTTATTTTCTTTTTCGAAAAATGAATTTCAGTTGCCGTTTGGGGGATTTTAAAGTAATGAATGGTTGTTTGTTTTTTGTTTTTCCTTAAGGTTGGCGTCTGAATCTGCCAATAGGGATACAATGACCCCGTCTGAAGGCATTATATATATACGTATATATATATATATATGGCTTTTCAAATCACTGTTAACAAGTGCCAGTGGATGCTAGCTTAGCAGTTGACTTGTTTCTCTCCTCAGCACTGAGGTCCATTACACAAATGCATTTGCTTCAAACAAAAAAAAAATGCTCAATGTGAAATATGGGATAAAACAGAAGCAAAGGAGTGAATCCGTGGACAAAAACGACATATCTGACTGGCTCTGAACAATATAAATACTATATTAAGCCTTATTTTATGCATGTTTTTTGTGTGGGAGTGGATGTGCGTATGTTGCTATTTTTTCTGTATCGATTCCAGTGCGTTTGTCCTCAATTGCAGCTCAAAAGACGGCACTTTGTCTGTGTTGTCAGTATTGACAGAGGTATGAGTTTATGGGCGCACAGTACCCAGCAACAATATTGCAGTTAACACACAAAAAAGTATATAAATATATATATAGATAAAGATGAAAAAATAACATCTCCTTGAGAAGCAGATCTCTCTGCCGGCTGGAGATGTGAATGTTTTACAGTTCATGCTTGTCTACTGTATGTTTTAGATGAGCATGTTAATCATGAGCCTCGATTTATAATGTATTTTCAACTCAAATTAACATTAAAAAGTGGGAGATGCCATGTTCTCAGTTGAAATTCAGTTTATTTCAGTTGTGTTTCTGTTGATTTCAGTTTCATTTTCTACAGCCTTAATTTCCGTTTTCGTTCAGCGTATCCACTTCAGTTTGAGAATGACACATGAGGTCTGCAACAGAACGTTTCAGAGGGGGGAGGAAACTAATCGACAGCAGCGGGGTTGCTACTTTCAAAGTGCAAAAGCAAATTACAATTTTGTAGCCTTTACTTTATTGTTCACCTGCAGGTGAATGGCGTCGCTTTTTCAATTCCACCTACTTAGCATCACGGGATAATAGAGCCAAAACATGTGAGAGGCATGTTTTTATCTTTTATTCCTGCATTCAGTGCCTATCAGTCCAGAGACGTGAGGTAGTCTGAACAGCTGCTGCTCCATCCTTTAAGAGACTCATGCCACAGAATAACATTATTAATACTATCGAACTATGACGTGGACTGCAAATCTCTTCAAATTAAATGACAAATGATTAACTCGCAGTAACTTCTTAGTTGGTAAAGTGTGGATGTTTTTTCCCAACCCGAGCTCCTGCACAATGCGAACAATGCGTCAGTACTTGATCTTTTAAATCGATCGATCTCTTAAAAGCTGCACTCATTACCATTTTAAGGTTTAAAGATGGCTAAATGGTGATACAGCACTTTTTTCCCCCCCAGTCAATGCTGGAAGTCCTAAAGAGATCTCGCGGAGTTTTTTAAAGCACAATTGAAACGCTAATCTAGTGGAAAGAGATTGAACTTGTAAATTTAAATATATAACAAAAAAATGCAAAGCAATGCTGGCCCAAAGCAAAGATCATCTCTGCCCCTTTTAAAGCACAAGTTTAAGGTTTCATCACACTTTTTTTTTTCCTGCATCCATCATGAAACCACTGCCACACTTCTTGCTTCTCGGACACGTCGAAGAGAGAAAAACCTTTCAGATCTGAGTCGACATTCTGTAATACTGGTAGATGTAAACATTGTCCTCATGTTGTCGGGGTGTTATGAGTTTCTATTTTGTAATACTGACTGTAACTTCATTCCATCCTAATCTACTTTTTTGTATTCAGTATGTTCAACATTCCACTGTAAATACTGTACATAAGGTTGAGGTTATAGTTGGGATTTATTTAGGGACAACTGCGGTAGGGACCCTGTTCATGTAAAATATACCTATTTTGACTGCGAACAATAGAGACTCGATGATGGGTAGATGAAGTCGATGCATAGCTTATCTCCAAAGTCCCACCTAAAAATGCTCCTCCAGTACGTTTTTAATTATGCCACTAGTGGCTTCACTGTCATACAAAAAGGGGTGATGCATACAGTCTGTGGATTTAATGTTATTGAAAGATATATCAAAAAGAGAGAAACTGTCTGTATGCAGCCATGTGAATGTATATTTCTGAGGGTGTTACAAATATGAAAAAAAAATCTCTTGTTCAATTGTGATGACCCAGTGAAGTAACTTGTATTTGTTTTAAGCATTAAATGAGTTCAATAGTCAACAATGTTCTGTCCCAGTTCACTGATTGGATAAATGTGTGTTATCTGATTGAATATAGTTCACGTCTGCAACACATTTCTTATCGCTGTGTATTGATTCTGGTAATTGCAGCTCTCTCCCATTAGCTTTGATCAGTAATGTATCCCCGTCCCCTGCAGCAGGTGCTTATTTGGATTTATTTTTCAGCTCCACTGCTTTCTGTGAGCCTTAAGTGTACGAAACACAAAATGTCTGTTCTCCAAATAAACTTTTCTCCAGTTTTAACAATTAAAGACCTTGTTAGGATAATATTTGAATCCAGATGTTGCTCTGCTCTCAGAGCGGACGCATTTTTTGGCTGAGCCTTCAAAGAGTGTTTGGGCAGCTATCAGACGGCATGACGGCGTTGCACTGCGGCATCCAACACTCAGCTCGTCGTTCCAGTTTTCAGTATTAAGAGGCGACGGAGCAGAGGCGGCCGCGGCGCTTACGCGGGAGGATTTTCTTAAGATGCGTCCACATTTTCCTCCGTTGTTCGTTCTAGTTTCAGTGCCTCAGCATGAGATGAGTCTGATGATGAAAATTAATTAAAATCAAACATTGAACTTCTCAGAATTCACAGTATATCTTACAGGCGTGGAAGGTATTTCACCACCTGTATAACATTATCATTTCTATAACTGAGCAGAGGTCATTTAAAAAAAGCTGAAAGGGTCATAGTTTAGTCTGCTGGTAACCATATGAAGTGAGGCCAACACAACATAAGATAGATAAAGGGATACACAAAGGCTATAACAAGGGTCTACAGTAGTTTTTACTTTAGCTTCGACCGGTTTTCCTTTAATTTGAGAGCAGAAACTGTCAGGCAGATGTATGTGGGGTATTGACTGCAGTGCTTAATGAAGCTACAGTGATATGATGAGAGAGGCCCAGTGTAGAGCCAGACAGATCTGTCTCAGACTGTGGGACTCAAGTGCAGACATCTGCACCGTGCACATTAAGAACAGCCCAGAGTTTGCAGCTGTTGCCATCCATTTGCTAAAAGAGCCCTTTGTAGCCCAAGGGGCTTTGATGGCACATAGGCTTTTAACATGCATGGCCATCTAGTTTTTTCCCCTCCTAACCGAGCCGCGAGTGGAATTCTACAACATTTCCTCTATCAAAGTGCTCTCAGGATGAAATACGGCTGGATTTTTATTTTAAAATATGTTCCTTGTGGGCCGTAAATTCAAAAGTGAGTTTGTTAAAGCACCTCGTGTGATGTCACTCCATTCAACACGGTGTAAAATCAGAGAATACAAATGAGTGCTCCACGCCATTAAAGACTACTGCAGAGAAAGAAAAAAGAAAAGAAAAATCATTTGACTGCGCCGGCAATGATTTCTTTCTTTTTTTTTGTAGATCAGTAATAATTCTCATATTTTATGGTGTTAATAAGTTCAGACCAGCATTATATTTGCAGTTTAATAAGTCTCAAATAATCACAAAGTGGACTTGATGAGTTTCTTGACTTTTCTCGTGGATCACATTAGCATTCAAATACGAGTTTCTTCAGTGTGACTGAACTCTGAACAGGACTCCTACATCTGTTAGGTAGAAACCTTTTGCTGCTGTGAATTGTTGAGCTGTCAATTAGCGAAGAATTGGAAATATTTATCAGGAAAGCACAGAGAGGCAGACGGACCCGGAGTCGTTATGAGTCAGTGCTGCTTACAGGAGAGCTGTACCTGATCCGTGTGGTGTGCTGGATGGAGCTTTGGTGTTTTTGTCCACATACTGAGAGGGGGAAAATATCAGATTTCTTCAAATAGACCAGTGTTTCAATGTTAAGACCTCTATTCAGTGGACTCCCCTGTGCAAGTCGCATTATGAAATGTTCTTTCAGTAAGTATTGTGTTTGTTATCAAAAGACCCGGCGGCCTCACCTGCCTCACATCCTGTAAAAAAAAAACAAAAAAACAACTGAAAGGTGTTTTGTTCGTCATCATATGTTCATGCACAGTTCTTCACAGTTACCTTTTTTTAACAAGCAGATTGTTCATAGCTTCAAGAAAACCTGTAATTTTGGTCCTCTTTTTCTTTTTTACCTGCTTTCAGTGTGCGCAGTGAGAGGTCACATTGAGTGGTTGGGATTGGGAGAATAAAAAAATGTGTTCCTGTAAATGACGCTCTCACTCTTTGTATTAAACATCCTCTTTGATGGCAAGGATTTTAACGGTGCCACTAAAAGTGAAGATGGATTAATACAGTCTCTCACACAGCCTTCAGCCTTGGAAAGTATAAAATACGCATTTTATCTGTTCAGGTTAATCAAACCATCAGAAAATGTTTTAAAGGTTTTATTATTACATTTTTAGACGGGGCCCCAAAAGTTAATGTACTGTAGATATTTTAAAAGATAAAATATGTTTTTTTGGGAGGTAAAAGATAATGTGCTCCGAGGCATCGTGTTATATAACTTCACGACTCTTGTTAGAGCTCAGTTAAGCTGCATTTAGGCACCGAAGAGCTGACGTGATCGTGCTAACGTGCTCACACTGACACGCTAACATGGCGTTTAGAGTTTAATGTTTACCATGTTCTCCATCTTCCACCTCAAGCATGCTGTGTTTGCTAATTAGTGCTAAATGCAAAGTACAGCTGAGGCTGATGGGAATGTTACTCGTTTTGTACATGATAAAGTGACATTTTGATCTGATTGGCACTGGATGGAAAACAACCTTAAACGTTTCATCCACAGGGGAACGTGGAGGTCTGCACAAACTTTAATAACATAATAACCTTATATAACGCTTCCAACAGCACTCAAACACAAAACTTTCATTGCAATCAATCTGATAGCTGATGATATTTTCATAAATGTGGGTCCAAGTGAAACAGCAGACTAGCATCACCATTCACAAAGACACACCATTTGTGCGCCTTCAAATAATGAACGAGAAAACAAGAAGTCATTTTCTCTTTATAACTCATTTTTTTATCCCGCTCACTCAGTGACCACAGTGTGAGCACCCTCATATTATCTCATTAATTAGTTTTAAAAAGTTGTAAACTGTCAAAAATGTGGTTTGTTAAAAGGCATCTCATAATATTGCTGTGTTGTTTTTATCATCAGCTGCAGTTTAATCTGATCTGGATTTATTGTGCTGTTCAAACCACAGTCTGAGGCACCCTGTTGTATGATTTTAATGGACACCTGCAAACAATCAGAAAAAAAGTAGTTTCCACATCTATGGTTTGCACCAACTCATGCAGTAATGTTTAATTATTGTTCCAGTTATTAATATTGTGGACTGAATAATTGTTGTGCTTGGCTTCTTTGGTTTTACATTAAACATTTTCTCAACTGCTCCTCAAAATAACCAACTATAATTCTGATATTAGAGTAATATTGATGACAGCAAGAACAAAAAACTAATTATTTGCACTGAATAAAATACTTTTACAAATGAACCAACACAGCTGTGCATATAGATATTACTTTTTTATACAAGTTCATTGTGGAAGTTGGATCAACCACAAATGTAATGTTATGACAACTTTTAAGTATTTTTTTAATCACTTTTTCACCCACTGCTGGATAATGAACCAATCCAAAAGCTGATACCTGACCCTGCACTCGTATTTTCATTAATCATGTGGTCAAAGTTTAAGAGTTAAGAGATGACTTCTGTCCTCTCCAACCCCATTTTCTGCATTTTTACTGTTTGGTTTTTATTTTTTCTTAAATATCTCCTCAGATTTTGTCTCTCACAACTAAAAGTTTAGATGCACCCAAAAAACAGAAGGCACATACTGTAACTTGGAGAAATATTCCTGCCCTGACCAAACCAGTGAAATGAGCTACATCTCAGGCTGAGCTCACACTGTTCTTTTCATTTCCTTTTAACTGCTCTCAACAGTGAACTGTTTCTGCTCCACAATGCTGCAGCAGACTGAACGTTCACACTGAAACAAACACCATCAGAAATTGAACAGTTCTGAAAAACCAACCCCGAGACCTTTGTTCC
>JBAJHX010000049.1:4190516-4221359 GCA_037176925.1 Amniataba percoides | reverse complement strand
TAAACCCACATCTCAGCCCGTGTCCTTGGTGATCATCATGCTTGGATCTGCGGCTCTCACTGGGAGACAAAATGCAATGCGGGATGAGTCAACTCTCGCGCAGAATCATTATGTCAGTTGAAATTAAAATTTCCCTGCCCCACGGGCATTTAGCTCGCCATTAAATGAACCTTCACCTGCTAAGAACCGCTGGACCCGCCAACAGCGGGAGAGCTCGCCCATCCACATTCAGAATAATTCATCAACCCAGTTACCACCGAGTTCCCAGCGTCTGACAAATGGGACAAATGGGGTAAATTAAGAATCCAGTGTCTCCCACCCCCACACTCTCTTCCCTGACTATTGACTCTCACAGCTTTATCAGTGTACATTAGTGTCAGTGCCAGTCTACATTTAGACTAACTGTGTCAGGGGAGGCAGCCCATCAGCACGTACAGGCATGTCTGTCGTCATGCAGAGCCACTGACCCTTTGTCAGAAACAATCCTCATCAGCGCAGCGAGCAGGCCGAGGCTGCACCGTCCACTCATTACAGCAGCGAGGTTGTCCTCAGCTCCAAACAAATAACGCTAGTGGGTAAAAGATGAATTCAGACATTAAAACTGCAGCAGGCAGGAATTTTTGTGTCTAAAAACACCTGCGTTATCAATCCAATTAATGGAGTGTTCAGTCCTTTGCACTGACACCACACAATTGATCTATATGTTAAAATTAAATTGGGCATTGGGGAGAAATATTCATCAAGGACAGAGAGAGATTAATCACAACTAACGAGTCTAAACTAAAGAATATAAATGATCCACCTAATGGCAGAGATAGAAAAAAAAATGCTGTTACCAGCGTTAGATCTGTTGCCTCGCTTACTTTTGGTTTTCTTTATCGTAAGGCACCACTCAGTCACATGATTTCCCACTTTTGATGTCTATAAAATTCACCCTCCCTACACTGCCCCCAAAAACAACAAGAAAAAAAGAAGTGGGATGTGCCAATTAAAATTTAAATGTGATTAGTTGTTAAAGTAGCAGCAGGTTTTCGAATGGATCATTTTTTTCCGCAGTTGGAAATGAGACTGGCATGCAGAGATGTGGAGGCGGTGGAGAAAACGGAGCAGTGGGATCTGATTGTCCACCGGGAGGGACACACACAGGTAGCTGCAGCGGTGGCTGACTTAACCACTCAATTATCTTTGGGCACAAGAGGTCATCAGAGAATATTTAATTGAGTCCAAAGTTCTACATCTTACACCGCCTCATGTCTCGGGGAATCTGTAGCGGTGGACTTGTGGGCTTTGACCCCCCCACTAAACTCCGCTGTTTGATGGTTCAGAATTACTGCTAACAAAAATAAAGCTCCTAATCGGCTACAAATGCATATTCAGAGCCAGCCATTGATTAGATTAAAGCAAAGAGTCCATCTTTGAAAAGCTGATCCGTGCAAAAATGCAAACAAACTAACTGATCCTCACAACACAAGCCGGTCGAGACTAATTCCCCTGAAGTCTCGTGGCCGGTTGCCATGACGAGTCGCAACCAATTAGCTGCCTCAGGAGGGCTGGCTTTCTCCGGCAGCAGGTTTCAATACCCAAACCTGAGGTCGGTCACCGAGCCGGCATCGGCGCGGCTAATATGTCTCTCTTCTCTGAATGCGTCAGTGCTATTTAATTTTCCATCTGAGAAAGTAAACCTAAGGACCGGATCTATTTTAGATGGAAGCGATCGGACCACCTAATTTTAGACATTTATCTGGTTTTGGCTCAGATGTCCCCACACAGCCGTCCTCACTCACTCTCATACCTAATTAACAAAACTGCTAGTTTATCTGAATCTTTCAAAATAAACCATCTGTGCGTTACAGAAAACAACTCAAGTTAGCTTTTTTTTTTAATCTGCTACCTTTATTATTAAGGTCTGGATGAGAATCATGAGCTCTCCGCAGCCACGATCAGGTCAGAAAACATCACTGTCATAGTCAAAAGAAACCAGTGTTGACTGTTGGTACAAGGAGGGACATGAACTGTGTTTAGGTCACGTGCTTTGTTAAAAAGAAGCATGGAAGCGTGCATTGCCATCACAAGTCATATACCACTGCTGTAATAGTGTCTTGTCTGCTTATACCAGTGTTTCCTAAAGAGACGCAGCTCGGTGCAGCAGGAGTTTTGATTTAAAGATGAAATCACTTTAGAAAACATGAGGCAGGAACATGCTGCACTCAAATTTATGTTTTCTGGTGGATGTGTCATGAGATTTTCACATATTTTTGAGCATTAATTTGCTAATCAAAGTTGGAAATGTATTAGCATAATTTAATGCTCGCTATGACTGATGACATGTTTATTTATGTCTGTCTCTCCCTGAGGATGATGAAGGCGTACGAGCCTGTAATCACTCTGGCCTTTTTACAAAGAGCTTTATCATCTTGTTTTGCAGAGAAGTTGGAAGCCGCGGCCTTCGGAGGCTTTTCTGATTTCTTTTTACCACTTGTTGATGTCTTTGTTCATTATGTGCATAATGTGCTGTTTGCTTTGCATTAGCCACCCTCCACGCATTCAATCATCACATCACTTTTGTTGCTGTTGTGCTGTGCACCAGAAGGTGCAAGGAGACATTTTTTAGAAAATCAGGATGCTTCAGATTTGGGGCTTGTTGCCATGAAGTCTACTTGTGTAAACCTCAGACTGGTTTTATCTAACATGATTTGTTTCCCATCACTTTGATTGTTTACATCTGTGAGATGATTTGGATAACACTCAACAGCTTGTATGATTACAGTAGTACTGTACAGAAAGTAATTTCTCAGTAGAATAATGTTTGGTAATTGCGCTCTCGGTTACACATCTGTCTTGGGGCCCTCTCAGAGCAGGACAAAAAGTGAAGAATGACTCACTCTACGTGCACAGGTATCCATAGGGACTTCCTGCCATGAAGCATCCCGTCAAAGGGAAACGTGAGACACCAGTGTTGTTTTAGCAGGTTTCCTTTCTTCTCCTGAATAGCCTTGTGGGGTAAAAAGCTTCCTGTTTGAAGAGACGGCATTCAGCGACGGCAAGTGGGTGCCTGTTGATTTGCTTTATGGGAAACTTGGCACAACGTGGCTCTTGACAAGAAAATACACGAGGAAACAAAGCTCCACTTTAAAACCTCAAATTAAGCAACACCGCCGCAAAGCTTAACACACATTCAGGAGATCCGGTTGCCTCACACCACTGTCAGCTGTGTCAGATGTACTTTATTTATCCTGTCTTTTTTCCCCTGGCTCTAATAATAAAGATATTCTTTAGAAGACAATAATTTACTCCGCTCAGATCCTTGCTCAGGAGTTGTATCTGTATGTGTGGTTATTTGTGGCTGTGAGTCACTCAGGAGGAGGTTTCAGTGTACGCGGCGCATAGCTGTGTGCTGTTTTCTACCATTTCAATGGCAGAGTGGAAGGATGTTTTCTTGGTGAGTGGCCCTGGGGCCTCAAACTACAGCAGTACATGTGCTCGTGCAGCTTGAAAAAAAAATCTGAAGTACAGCCCCAGCAAAATACATCTATCAGCTGGCTGCAGTGAATGAGAGGTACGCTGAGACGTAATTCATGTCACCTTTTTTTTCTCTATGTGAGAATAATGGTTGAATGATGACCAAGGCCGCTGCCCACAAAGTGCTGCTTTCAGAGGACATCTCCCCAACCACAGTGTTAGAGGGACTGAGTGATAATACATGAAGAGGATTGTAGCACTTTACAGTATTTGACTAAAACACAAATAAAAAACAGCAAGTAAAAATGCACTTTGCGTAAATCTTTAAATGTACAAATGCATTTTTATTCTCATTATCATAAAATAAAATAGGAAATAGATGCTCTGTATGATATTATTACCCCACATCACTTCATACATCTTCTAGCTCAAATGAATCAAACGAATAACGGAATAACAGAACAAGAATAACTCTTATAATAATATAAGAGACATGTGTGTTTTTTTTCTTAAGTGGGTACATTTTATGAGGTTCTTTGGCCGGACACGGTGACTTCTTGGAGTCTTGTCAGCACTGCGAGGAAATCAGTGGAGGTTACTTTTCTTTTTTTTTTGGACTTGGACTAGCTGTTTTTCCCATTTCCAGTCTTTGTGTTAAGCTAAGCCAACTAGTTGCTAATGGTAACTT
The DNA here is from genome assembly GCA_037176925.1 of Amniataba percoides. Taxonomy (NCBI): domain Eukaryota; kingdom Metazoa; phylum Chordata; class Actinopteri; order Centrarchiformes; family Terapontidae; genus Amniataba; species Amniataba percoides. The sequence goes on along the minus strand of JBAJHX010000049.1, from coordinate 4,217,212 downwards.
CATATTTACCCCACACAGACATGAGAGCAGTGTCAGGGAAAAAATCACCCCCCCCTGCACCTCCCTGTATCTGTCGCTGCACACCTAGTATTTATTCCAGCACTGGGGCAACCAGAAATGTTGTGGATCCCACCGACAGATTAACAGGAAAAAACAGATTGAACTGGTCGAGACTGCAGCGCTCGACAATGAGAAGGAAACAGTTGAGTTCAATAAACTTTATGCGTCCCCACAGGCGCCAAAACAACAAACACATGCTACAGTATACAACGCTGCATCAGCTGTACACACTTTTCCGAGATACCGGTACATAAAAAACCATACCCTCCAGTGCAGCAGTAAACACGGCGTTGTGGGATGTTAAGAAATGGAGTTCACTTACATTTATTGTTGTTAAATGGAGATTCAGCACTTGGGAGTGATGTTGTATTACAATATAAGAGGCAAAGTCAGTTTTTAAATTGCTAAATCTGATTAAATTCTGCTGTGTTGTACAGTATGTTGCAGTGCAGAAGAACAGGGCGAGTGGGTATTGGTTTTCTCCTGTTATATTCAAGGACGTATTTCAACTGTAGCACCATAGCAGTCGTACTGAAAGTGCTTTTTTGTGGATCTGAATGAACGAGAATTGGCGACTTCTAACAATACATTGTTAAATTAAAAGAACAGAACTATTTCACTGCTTACTAGCTACATTTTGTTTTTCTCAGAGGTATTACCATTGGCATTATTGAGACTTGAGATTAGATAATTACAATCTGTCCTCTGTCCACACAGCCACACACAGGCCTGTAGCTGTTTTGACATGTTTTCATTGATCCTTATCTGTCACTACTGACAGAGGTCAAACCTATCCCGATACCTGCGTACTTAACCTTGTTTTTACAAAGCTTTTAACCGGCTCAGAGGTCAAACAACTCAACCAAGTAGCTTAAATGCAGAATGTCTCGCCCTTGAGCAAGGCAATGGCCAGATCATGAGAATGATCCGAAACGCTGTGGTGGCTGCAGAACAGGTTGTGGTGATATCCTGCAGAAAGTCGAGTCAAACATGATCATGTTTGACAGAAGAGGTTTTTTTTATTTATAATGTTGTTCCAGTTGTAACACGACCTGTTGCCCCACCCGTCAAAGGTGTGTTTTTGGCAACCTGACCGCAAAACAGCTAATTTAGTCTTCAACGCTTGTTTCATACTGGAGCTTGTGCACTTTATTTACCAAAGTCTGGATGACACGCTTTAATTAAAATAAATATCACGCTGCTCTATTCACTTCATAATATAATGACAATGCAAACTGCAGTGACAGCTCAGGAGCGGAGCTGCAGGGCAGGCTGAAAATACCTGCAGGGCTCACAGAGAAAGAAGCTCAGATGAACAGCAGAGATGAACAAAAAAAAACCCAACTGGATGAAAAGAAATATAAGAAAGAAAGAGCGTTCCTACAGTACATTTCTCAGATGTGATCTCAAAGGCAAACTCCCTGTCCGATCTGGTAGACAATATCATTTTTTTCAAAAGACTATTCCTGGTTTTGTTCATGAAATGATTCCTGAACATGGCGTATTCTCAGGAAACTCTGAACTGTTAATGTTAATGACTGGGCAGGAACAGATCATTAGAAATTGATTAAAAAAAAAAAAAGAAAAGATTTGAATTTAACTTAAATGTTTTGACATTTTCTAAATTGAATCTGATGCCAGAAACACACTGATCAAGCTTGAAAAAAAAATCTGAAGTACAGCCCCAGCAAAATACATCTAACAGACATTTTCATTTAAATTAATTAGCAAAAAAAAAGGTCCCAACAAAATTTAACTCAGTGAGCGTCATACGTGTTTGTTGCTCATCTAATAGCTTGCGTGATTTCCTACATTTGTTCGTGTTACTGTGTCCACCCTCTGTAATTATCCGCCATTATTTATCTGAATGGGAAAAAGACATACACCAGAGCAGACGTGCCCATTTAAGTGGCGACAGCTCTCAGAGCAACCTCATTGTCAGCGAGCTTGATATGATTTTGCGTACCTCATAATTAAGTGCCTGTTCATCCATCAGGTGATGTCTTTTATTTTTGCGGGAGCTGTGCTGCCGACGGTGTTGTAGAAGTCTCCCCCTGTCATCTATTTCCAGGCCAGAATGAATCAGCCTCTCCTTTCTTTTTTGTTCATTTTGACACCCGACAAAACTCATCGCCTCTAAGGGAATTGGAGTAGAGGGTCTTGTTTTGTTCTGGCAGTTCTTTCAGGAATGGCCATCAATCAGGTGATCTATTGTGTTAGAGAGGGACCTTTCTCTATTGAATTCACGACTCGCCGCAAAAAAAAGATGAAGAAAAAAGCAGATGCTACAAAGGTATTGAAAGTTTGCGGGGTACATTATAATCAGACGTGAAAGAGCCGCGGTGAAAAGACGAAGATGGAGACGAAGGGGGCATCGCTTCATAATGAATCCACCGCCAGTTTATATGTCAGGATGAGGTGACCCCATCGGGGCGACGCGTCTCAGCTTGGATTGGAGGAAATTTATTATATCAATATCTTCTCGTGATTATTCTCCATGGATCATGCAGCGCATTTTCCAGTGATTGAAAATAAAGCGAAGATTGTGATGAAGCACTGCAATAAAATTTAAAAAATGACTTGAATTCCTTTTATAATTGGCTTTTTTCATAAAAAACAGTACATTAATGTGTTGGGCTGCAGCTGTTTAATCAGCCTGACATTGAGTTTTCTGAACATGTTTGTTTCATGACAGCCTGTTAGAAAATGAGGAACAGAAGAAGAGAAACCCCCCCCCCCAAAAAAAACAGAGGATCGAGCTGGTTCATTTTGCTTGACGCTCCAGCTGATCGATGAGAGGGTCTGTGGCGAGCTACAGCAAACACATTTACTTCTCGTTTCAAAGAGTGCAGATCGGTTTGTAAGTCTTAATTTGCTGGCAGCGTCGGTCAGAGCCGGCGCTCTTCGGGCCGGAGCTGCCCGGGCCGAGGGGTAAACAAAGTGAAGGCTCTGTTTAGAGAGCCACGGATGGAGGAGAACCAGAAACAAAACAGGCGGGCAGGGCGAAATTCTGACTGCGGTGCATCATTTCTGCCGACGAGGACTTTGGGAACAATGCCTGTTTGTTTTGGGTTCAGAAAAAAAAAAGAGATTATTCTGACAAGCCTGGAGGTTAGTGATCCCCAGAACCATTTCTCTGAGTACCACACTGATGTCAGAGCTCGTTTCTCAGCATTTCTCAGCATTTGCAGCATCGTTACGGGACCCGGCAGAGCTAACGCTGCCTCTTCAGACGCTCACACAGAAATGTTTATCGGTAAAACTCACAAATACCCACACAGCAGCAACAACTTTCTCACGGTATGGATTTAATGAAAGGGAATGAACTTTGTGAATTACTTTCCTCTTGTCTGACACTCGCCTTTGAACAGCTGCTCGTGGTGCAACTTTTTTTTTGCACCACCTCGTACTGAGAGCGGCTCATTTTCATTTTTGTACATTTGATAGTGTAACAGTAGTCACGCTGTGCTGTTATCTGCATGCACGCCCGCCTTTAAAACGAGGTGTTTCGGTGGCGTGCAGCTCTCTCGGGATGCCGGTAACAGACGCTCCAAGTAGCACTTCACAGAACATATCGTAAACACCTTTAGTGCTCTGTGAGCTAATCGACTTTCTCACGCAAAGTTATTGATTCTTCGCTGTGCATTTCGTTCTTATCAACCACATCTCTCTCTCTCAGGTTTTCACATCGCACCATAATTACCCACGGCCCTCGTGACGACGCCAGCCTGGGCCTCCGCCGCCGTGGCGCTCGTTATGCTGACATTCATACATGGCTCGGTCTCCCTCTCTGATACTTCAGCGTGGCTTTCGATTACTGCAGACTGAAAGTTAAAAAAATGAATGTTCCCACCCGCTGCCAGTCCGGGCCAACATGGCTCCCACACAGTGTCTGTTCTGAGGTCTCCTGTGGAACAGTTTTGTCAGCTGTGCGGTGTAGGAGTAGTTAATGACATGCTTACTACAGATGTCTCTAATGAGTCATGACAGGCAAACATTGGAACCCAGCCGCGGTTATTAATTTCACCGGACAGGCCTTGATTTGAATAGTTGTACTCGAGATGCCGTGGTGAACTGGGTTTCAGTAATAATTGATTTTTTTCTTAAATAGTAAAAATGTCACCACAGAGTGATTACTGTGATACCATAAAAAAGCCTTTGGATTTTTATGTTGCAGTCAGACAGCATTTCATTTGAAAATGTTTTATGATTTTTGCCAAATCTACAGGGCATCTCTGATTTCCTTTCAGAAGCTGTCACAGACACAGTTTGAATGAGAATATGCGAAATTAAGCACATTACTGAAAATACACGATTTGTCTTGGTCTTTGCTGCCACTTTTTCTCCCAAAACACTGCACAGTTTTGCATAAATTTTACACTTTCAATCCCAAGATATTGATATTGGACAATACAGTAAAATGCTGCTAATGTTTCGTAACATTTAAATGAATAGTTTGACATTTGGGGCGAGATACGTATTCATTTTCTGCCAAGTTGGATGAGAAAATCAATACCATGCTCATTTTCTGTTAACTATAAATTAATACAGGCAGCAGCTGGTTAGATCAGTACAGACACAGAAACACTAGAAAAAGGGAGCAACAGCTAGCCAGGCTCTGTCCAGTATCTAAATCCACCTACTAGTGCCTCTTGAGCATGCTAATTAACAAGTCAGCATCTTAATCTGTGCAAAGAACTATTTTTTAATCGCCATTTTAGTGAGAGATATGTGCCAGACTTTTCTGAGTCGTTTCCAGGCAACCAACAGAGACTCCAGAAAGTAACTGGTCCCAGCCAAGAAACGATACCGGACTGAAACTTGAACTCAAGCCAACTTTAAAAAAAAAAAAAAAATCAAGTGAAAATGTCTCATTTCCTCTGTAGCTGCTGCTTCTAAAGAGCTCTGTGACTCCATTGATTTCCATTTAAATGGATGCAGCTTATTTCTCAAAATTCAAGGTGAATCCATTTCGGAAGTTCGGCTATAAGAAGCATCTTCCCTTTAACAATACCCGCCTTGGTGGTGGATTAAGGAGATATTAAGGCTTGAAGAAAAATTCGCTTTGGGCCACATATGTGTGATTGACAGCTGTCTCATCCAATCACAGTCAGCCGCTTGCTCCTCTCATCTCCTCTTACACTTCCTCTTCCTCCTCCTCCTCCTTTTTTCGCTGGCTAAATTTTGATTTTTCAGTTGTCTCAGCCACTGCCAAGATGCCAGCGAAGAGTAAAATAGGATCCTCAAAACATTTCCTCATCAATCGGTCGATGTCAGGGACGGCGCTTCCACGCTTCTCTCCGTCGTCGGCGAGACACACTCGATGGACTAAAAAGAGGAAGATTGGTGGCTGCCATTATAATACTCTTCTCTTTGAGTCCGGAGTGAGATTAAGGGAAAGGTTCTCCTTTGAGACTCACGAGATAAAGACTTTTTCACTCCCGATGCCCTCGAGAGACTCGGCAGAAATGATTAGGTTCATGTGCCACTCAATTATCTGTTCCCTTAAAGCATTCTCTTTGAGGATGCAATTATACGGGATGGATGTGAATGAGGATGTTGGACACTGTGATGTGGGGCTGGCCACTGGTGGGGCTTTAAATTTGGTCAGCTTTAATAGATCACACATGTCTTGGCAGTGTTTTGTATTTTCATTCACTAGACAAGAGTCATATTCTTTATGGAAAAAAAAAATAGGGAAAACGGGACAGCGTGCAGAGAAGATGACGTTTCCCTTTTCCATCTGTTCAATTAATTTGCCATGAAAAGTGCTCCCTGCGCTTTTCTAAACTTCTGCTCTCTTGCTGCCACTTTCTTCTGATCCGATGGCGCTGACCAAAAGCGAGCTGGACCCCGTTGTTTTCAGGCGAAATCTATCGCGGCGGCGTTGTTACAGGGGTCTTTGTGGAGTAGCTTCGACTGTACGCTGTACTGCCTCGCCAGATCAGGTTTCTGCTGTTCCCCCCGCTGAATCTCCCCGAGGCCCAGCTGCCTGGCAAAGCGTTCATGATTAAATGTGAGACACGAGCCATCCTGCCAAGAGAAAGCTGGAGGAGGGGCTGCTGGCTTAGGACGACCACAGTTTGGAATTTCTTTGCTGTTTGTCATACACACAGAGAAAAATGAAAGCAGATGTAGGAGCGGAGGGAGAGTTGGGGGGGAGAGAGGAAGGGAGAGAGAGGCAGTCATCAAAGACAAGAGGTCTCTCAGGCAATAGATACTGTAGGAATAAATCTAAAGCAATATTTGTAAAGCAATATACAGTACGCCGTATACAAAGCAGGCCGCCAAGCGGGGTTTTAATTATACAAACAGTTCTCTCGAGGCACAAACAACCTTATTGGCAGATGAACCACAGTGGGCGGGCTCAAAGAACCACAGTTTTTTTTCTTGCTAACATGTTAAGTTACATTAAAGCTGCACTAATGTTGTAATTACATGGGAAAGAAGAGGAACTAATATTTTCATATTAGCATTGAATGACTGCGGCGAATGTGAAAAGGACTGCTTGCATTATGGTCCCGCAGAGATTTCTCTCTCAGCGTTGCAGCTCTGTGTCTGCAGCTTTTTTTTTTTCTGCTTTAGAGACTTCAAACTTAGCGTGTGGTTCGCTCGCCTCCATGCTCTTTTTCCTTTTCCAAAAAAAGTCAAATGTAAACAGGTTGGTCACTTCTGTCCAACAAAACGGGACATGGGGAGGATGAACATTGAGGCTCAGCCGGCTTTAATTTGCTGCTGTACGACGAGGCGATGTGAGACTCTAAAACACTGTAGAGGTTTAAAAGGAACATTAATTATTTATCTCCCATTTTGCACACTTTTAATGCACATAAGGATTATATTTGACCTCTTATATACACATAAATCTCATGTCCACGTCACAGTCACTGGCTGGATTAGTCACAGGTTCTTGTTTTAACCACAATGTCCAGTCAGGAAGAATAATCGCAGCGTAAGATGATCTACGGCCCGACACAAATGACAGTAACAGTCGACTGCAGACCCGCTGATTCATTTCCATATTTCTGTCTCACTGCTAAATGATAACAGGTGGGACCTTATGGTTTGATGTTGTGTCTTTGAAAGAAACAGCTTGTTTTTTCTGTTTTTCTTTGCTGCCTGCAGTGCAGATGCTTTTATTACAATCTCGTCTTTTTTTTTAACGGTCTTGTTATTTTAGCAGTTTCGAGATCATAATTGTACTCAGAACAATGAGAGAGGTAGAGAGACTGCAATTGAAAATCTTTTTGCATTTACATTTACAGTCAGTTTTTAAGCTTTCTGTTATTCTGCGTATGGTGCAATATGGGATATGGTCCTCAAAAAACCTGAAGTCACTGTTGTCAGGACTTATTGGAAGAGAAAGACTGAGAGGAAAGGGAATTGTTAGAGAGACAAAGAGAGCGAAGGAGAGAACAAGCGGTGGTGTCTGATTGAGGTGTTTGATCCAGGTCACGCTGCGGTCTAATCATTGTAGCCGCGGATAGCCACTGTTGGTGGGGTGTTTTATAAAGGACAGATGGTTGTGCAGGCCATCTCTCCAGGACCTAATTCAATTGAAGAATAAATGAGTTCTGTTGGTAATTTGTAGATAACCTGTGCAGTGGCCGAGCTTAAAGGGAGATAAGAAACGACACAGAAATGAAGACAAGGAAACGAGACAATTTTTCACCCTGCCTTTGCTAAATTAAACTTTTCCCCAGTCCCCCTCAAACTTTAATTAAAACACACACTTGCATGCACATTGCGCACACAGGTTCACACGGTCGTGCACATCCACCAGATAATCCATGAGGAGCAATCAAGTTGTTTGAAAGAGATCAGTAGACAGAGAGCGGTGAGCCTGACTGGAACATACCGGAGCTTCTCTATCTGTCCCTCCGTTGTTAAGATTAATCAGCGAGGTACACTCTGAGAGTCAATGGTCCTTTGAGTCGTAAAACATGGAGGTGCAGTGGGGATTTTTAAAGGGTCAGTTAAACCAAAGCTCCAAAAACATATTTTCTCACTCTTACAAGTATCTACAGAGAGGACAGTGTTGGTTTTATGTGTATCATCTTTGTATTAATATTCTGTCTTTTAGTATGTTGCTACTGCTAAACTGACACAGAGGAAGTGAATGGAGGCTTTGAGCGATTTTCTACAAAGGAAAAAAACAAAGATAATAGTCCACAGCGGAGTAAACAATATGATTGTTTTGGGGGAAAAAAGACACTCATTTTTTGAAGCAGAGAAAAAAGCACAATGTAATTCTCCTCCATTATTTTGGGGTAAAAACAGAAGTTTTGTATGTCCAAGGTTAAAACGATGACGGCTGTTTTTGTGAGGGCAAATACAGACTGCAGAAATACCAGAGTGGTGAAAACGGTACAAATATTGTGATCCGACAATTCCGAGTCACCTCACGGGTCACCTTGGGGAAAAGACAAGGAACTACTGGAACAAAAAGTGTTGTGAACGGGGACTTTTTTGGGGGGTTGTTTTGTTTCTTTAGCCAGTAACACAAAGAAGCTCTCAGATGTGGCTGCGCGGCACAGCAGATCTGCCGTTTTCAGCTCGGAGCAAACAACAAGCCAAACAAACAGCTATTGCCGCCACGCGGAGCAGAAGTTAATGCAACAGAAGCCAGACGGCCATGAGTAACGCCTCGCCCATTAGACCGTCTGTGTGTCACAACGTGATTTTGATTGGTTTCAAATTGTCTGTGAATCATGCAATATGCCTCTATGTCGCCTCTCATCGCTGCTTTTACCTATTTATATTTAAACCAGAGGAAAAATAGGCAATGCTCTAAGATCATACTGAAACTGAGAGGATGGCTGTTCGTGTCCAACGACAGTATTTATAGGCTCATTACTTTCTTCAGGAGCAAATTCAAAACCTCAGCTTCATAAAAACCAAATATTCATCGAGACTGAATGGACCGTCTGTGCATCTGGTTTTTGAAACAAGTTTCCCACCGGCGTCCTCGCCTCCAATCCTCCCTGAAATTACACTGTTGCAGCTCTACTGAAACTGAACAAAGAAACATTTGGTTGCAAATGGCGCAGCAAACCTCCACATGGTAGCGTTTTGTGGATGGGACCATTTAGTGACTTGTCTCCAAAGCAGTTCCCCTGATTCCTGTGCGATTACCAGTCAAAGACCCACTTTTCCAGTTGTGTTTATCATCTTCTCTCGCAGTGTTGATGGTTGGTGGCAACGCTGTGATCTGTAATTAATGCAGCGCCGAAGCATAACAAGTTGCGAGGCGCGTACGAGCCCAGACTTTACAAAAGCAGCGCGCAAAGTAGGACTCTTCACTTCGTGTCGGCTTTGAGTCGAGCCTTTGTCTTCTGTCTCCGAGGTGTTTCGACGCACATAGTTCAATAATTTATGCCGTTTTCAAGTAAAAACTAACCGCTGTTTTCGGTTGTCACACCCTCCGACAGTGTTGTGATTTCAGACACGGCATGGATTTTGGGATCCAGACAGTCTCAATACGTACAGCATCATCAAAACTTGTTCATTCAAGTGGCACAGTTTTCAGTCTGCACAAGCGGTTGAGAAAAAAAAAAGTTGTTCTTATTCCTTGAAATGAAATGTGTAGCTGTGATGTGAGGAATCATCACACATCTATATCTTTATTCAGTCTTGATGGACTTAACTGAACTGTGTCGCTGCTGTCAAGGTAGGGTTAAGGTTAGATGTGTTTGCTTTGGATTCTGGGGGGAACTCTATGTGTGTGTGTGAGTGTGTGTGTGCGTTTTCCTCGGCTCCTGGAGAATAATAAAGTATGTTTTTACTCCGTCGTATTGACATCTTTTCCTTTTTTCTTCCTCCTCTTTTTCTTCTTCTTCTTTCTTTCTCTTTTGCCACAACTGTGCGGTTTCCAAAAGTAACAAACGGAGTCCAAAGAAGGCAACTGTGTAAATGTTTAAACCTGGTAGGTTTTCACTGTCCTGTACGGTGGGACAGATTATTTTTCAGCGCTGTGTGTGCATGTTTGCACACACTTTTCAATAAACAAGAACAAACCCTTACTCTATACAGCGACGCGCTCAAATTTCTCCTTGACCAGAGGTAATTGCAAGTGATGTGCAAAAAAAAAAAAAAAAAGCATTTTTCAACAACTGCACTGAATTTTTTTTCCAAGGACTTGCACAACTTTAATTTCTTTGTAGGGTCTATTTTCCCTTCTTCTCCTCCACCGTGCTCTTTCCCCTCACAGATTTCCCACCACAGATAATTTTCAGGGACCGCAGCAGAGTCTTGAGATTCCCCGGCTGTATTTAGCGGTGGAAGTAAGTAGCTTCAGCAGCTCGATGAAATGCCTTTGAAACTGTGGTGTCTGTCTAAGCAGTGTACGCTCTGAGCGGAGCTGCGCTCAGCTGGGGTGAGGGGGTGATGGTATGCGTGCAGAATCACAATAGTCACCCCTGTTACGTGGTCTGAAGCAGATTTGGGTTCAGGCAGCTTGTGCGAGTGTGAAGAGAGTTTTTTTTTTTCTTCTGTTGTGAAGAGAGACCAAGAGAACAAACCTCCTCCTTTTAACTGTAAACCCTCTGCCACACTTGAAAGGGCGGGTCAGGTTTACATTAGCCCACATGTAAGTCAGCCAGTGGAGGATGTGCATGTGTTTTAGCATACAAGCACACAATACTGCCCCCGATTGAAGCCAAAATATTCTCAAAACACTCAGCTTTGTCGAGGCGTCTTTATCACCAGTGCCATCTGAATTTCAGCATGAACACAAAGAGACTTAAATCGTCTGTTCGAGATTGCTCAATGATTTTGTTGGCTGACCTTCATGGCAGAAATCTCACATAGCTCTCCTCCTCATTGACTGTAATAACCATAAAATTGCGGTCTGTGGTGACGGGTCATATATGTCCCAGTGGTCACTCACTGCTGCGTCAGCACAGTTTGAAAAGGACTCGAACGTTATAACCTGTCTGACAACGATTATGTTTCTTTTCTTGGAGCTCAGCTTCATGTGGGGATTCGAGTTTTGAGACAATAACAGATTTGCTACATTAATGTATTTTCATCGCGGTGGAGGTGGGGAGCGTCGAGATCCCGAGAATCCCCTGTGTGAATTTTAAGGGGTTTATTTCCACTTGGAAAAATTCAGTATTCACCCATACTGTGTTATTCTCTTTGCCATCCTCCTCTGTGGGAGCAAGGAATCCAGGATGAAAGCTTTTCATCCGTCCATCGATTGCTCCCTCTGCCACAAGTGCCGCACCGTGTTTTCGCTGAAGTGTTTGCCTGAAATCTCGAGCACTGTGGAAACAGCCAATTGTGGAGTCCTCAGAGCAACCTGGCTTTCCATAAACCACAATGAACCAGCACATTACTGCCATCTGCATTCCAGTCAAGCAGCGGGGACTCGTGGATATACCGGCGTAATTGTTCTGGATCACTTACAGCCATTAGATTCACTGCGTGTTGATTGCCTCTCTGCGCGCAGGTCTATATGATTATGGATTCAGGTTTCGAGCCTCTGTTTTCTCACCAGGTGGGATGTCATGTTTCCTCATACATTTAGTCTGGCCACGTCCCACCTACAGACAGAAAGTGGAAACTCTTGGACCAAGTGATGTCATCTAAAAGCATCGAACTGATTCATCAGCAGAAAGGGACGTGTTGATTTTGTTGGCAGAGGGCTCACACAGAGTATTTGGCCCCATTACTTGTGATCAAGATTATGTTTCCTTTATACCAAGAACATCATCCAGAGTCTCATTTTTTTTCTTCTAATTAATTTTCTGTTTGGGTTAAACAATCTGGCTTATTTCAGGGATGTAAAATGACACTGAACTGTTCTGTTAGTCAGTATGGTCATTTTAAATCAGGTTTTAATTAAATGGGAAGTTAAGTTACGAATGGAGGCTTGTATATAAACTGCTGTTGTATTTGTTTTGGTCTACTCAGTCTATCTCGTCACTTTATTCCATTTCCTCTGTGCAGGCTATTATCACACAGTTTAGTCTTAAACTCTAATCACGACTCTGCAGCAGTACGACTCACTTATACTGTAGGTGAGCATTTTTCTTTGTTAAATGGCAAACTAAACTGGCAGTAAATCCAATCTACTTGTAATTACTCTAATTGCCATCAATGAGATATGCTAGCTGTGTAAATGAAGTGTCTTTTTACAAGATAGGATTGGTTGCTTTACGTGTTAGTTTAGCTAATAAACTGATATCTGAGCTCGCCTATTTTCCTGTCCAAGTGTGCATCATGTCCTCCAAAAGACGTCTGAACTATTTTTGAACCTGCGTTGAAATAAGCTTCCCAACGGATAACAGATAATGTAAAGCTAAAAATATAAATGGGGTGAAGAAAGGGATGTTTTAGTACAACATCATTAATATGTTCGATTACAGTCTGCCCATGAATCATTTTAGGAAATGTGCCGCCGCCTCCAGAACCTTTATGAGTTTTTGCTGCCTCTGTTCCTAAATTGGGGATGAGACATTCATTTGACTCGAAGAAGACATCATTTCAGAAGCGTTCATTTTCCAGCTATATACTCTTTTATTTCCTCGCAAAGATTTTCATACCGAGGTTTTCTAACTTCCAAACGGAAAGCTGGAGAAGTTTCAGCAGGCAGGTCGGAGGCCGTGTTTGTTTACTCCTGTCTCTAACCTGATGAGGACAGACGAGATGGTTATCTCTGAGATGGTGATCTCTCGAGTGTTTTCCTCAAGGAGCTTTGTCTGTTTATTTTCCAACAATAGGAAGAAGTCATGGCTTAAAGATGTGTTTTGTTGGCAGGTCGCAGGTCAGCTCAAGAGTTAGTTATGTTAAGTCAGTTCAGGGACCATCTCTTCGCCGACCTTCACTTTTGTTGCTTTCTGTTTAAGCGTTTATCCAGCAGCTCTGCTGATGGAATAATCCAGAAAAACAACAATTAATTAGCAGGTTTGAGCTGAGAAAATGTACATTTCAAAATCAGACATTTGTCTTATCATATTGAAATAATAGTTCATCTCACATCTCATCATTTATTTTCTCCTCTAAGTGTGCAGAAAAGTTTTAGTTCAGGAGTTTCAGTTCAACCTGAAAGAAAAAAGAAAAAAATTGTTTGATTCATTGACTGTCACCAACTTTTGATTCAGCTTTTGAGCATGTTGTGTGATACACTTGCATGTGATCAATCACAACATTTATGTGATTTTCTAATTAAGGATCGGCTAACGATTTTTGAGTGATGAGCTTGATGACTTTGTGCATCGCCGTCGATGACAGTAACCCTGTCGGCAATTCGTCTCCCGGTGTTGGAAGCGTGATTGTCAGAGTGATGTCGTCCGCGTGACAAAGTGCTCTTAATCACCAGATGACATTAGAATATAATCTTCATCAGGAGATTCTGATTATTATTTGACACGCAGACATATTTAACATTGCAGCTCAGGTGATGACAACCTCTTTCATCAAATGTTCAGCTCTTAGCTGTGTCTTTCAGTACTTTTGCTGCCTCAGGATGCAACCGCAAGTGAGCATACTGTATGCAACTCGTACATTTTATTCTATTTTTTCCACATAAAACTGAAAATGAGATGGAGGGAGGATTCACACGTGGAGTCACATGGAGATAATTGTGACTCCAGAACCCGATATTATATAGATTTCTCCACACCATTACAGGAGCTGGTTCTATTCTGGGTGTTCATTACTGTCAGGACGCTGTAATGTATGAGTCTTCTCATTTACTGTAGCCGATATGGATTCCTTGTTGTGGGTTAATTGATAGGTCCATCCGAAAAAAAAGCTTTAAAATGCACTGTGTAACAGCAAATAATAATCTATTGAAAGATTAGCAGAGCGGCTCATGACAGGCAGCCTGAGACAAAGACTCAGTGGAAATGCAAAATCAAAATGTCAGACGGGAGAGAGAGGTGCCTTACAAATGAATATTGAAGAGCGAATTCATATTCCTGCACTTGATTCCAGCAGCCTGCCAGCGTGTATAAAGGAATCAATGGTAATTTTCCAGAGAGAAGACAAACAGTCCAGTGCTGGAATATAAATATATTGTATTTCAGATCTAATGCTAACCCTCCACACGCTATCAGAGTACACTGGAGTGTGTACGGCACTTGAGATGACACTCTTATCTTAGCAGCGGGGGCAGTAACAAAAAAAAAAAAAAGAGGCCGGCCTTTGGGATGGGAGCCGCAGACTCACCAGCCCAAGTGTTGCTAAATTGAAAACCTGCTCTCGAACATATCCAGACTGACTGGGTGCGTTACTCTGTCAGCTTTTAACCAGGCAAAGGAAATTACAGCCATGACCTCACGGCGCTCGCCAGAGAGAGACACTGAGAAGTAATTTTGCTTACGCGGGGAGAAGGAGGAGGAGGAGGAGGCAGGAGAGGCAGGACGCGGCGGGGACGAGGGTGCAGATCTGTATAAGCACTGCGGCTCCTCTGGTTTAGAGCTGGGAGCGGCCATTAAATTAACATTCAATACATAGAGGGGTTCAGCTGGGGCATGAAAGGGGCTGGAGAGCGAGAGAGAGAGCGCCTGCTAAAGCAGACCGGAGGCCCTATCACCAGCACTGCACGGCCAGCTCTTTTTTTTTATGGAGCCAAAGCTAGTTTTCAGATTAGTGATGATGCACGGTGGAGGAAACTGCAGCAGAGTTGCCTTGCACTTCAAAATTTCCCCTGCCGTAAAGCAGAAAAACAGCAGCCTGTTGGACAATCTACTGTATATAACAGTAGTAAAGGTTTATATTTTTTTGACTAATTAAAGTGCCAGAGCGAACAGGCTGGTGGGCAGAATGGATAGAAAGTTATGTAGCTTTTAAAATAAGCTATTACATCTTGACAGCAGCTACCGGCTTCCTGAAGTTAATAAATGAGTGCAATTCACTTCCTGGAGCGATGTTGCGGTTTATTCCCCCATTAGGAGGCAGTGGTCCACCCATTCCAATCATTCTTTAATTAGAACTGTTGTTATTTAGGCTGTCACGGGAGGTAATACCTCGTGACAGCGTCGGCATCAGCTTGGCAGGCCGCAATCTCATATTCATTGACAGGGGGCTTTGGTGCTGCTCGCCGTCGCTTCATCTACCCCGCCGGACTCAGCGGTGCACCAGACACTTCCAGAGTGCGTGTTTTCATGGAGATCTCCGGCTCGCCCACGCAGACGTCGAAGTGTCGTCTGTTGTCGGTGTGGAAACATGCGTGAAACCAAGTGTTTTTTGGGTTTCTTTTAAATTTTTTTTATTATTGAGACTGGTGATTACTTTCCCAGATTGCCTTAACGTACTGTTGAGTCACAAAATGTTTACACAGCAATGGGAGAGGCTATAAAGTGAAACAGAATGGCTCAGCGGGCATTTATTCATCCATGCAGTGACATCCATCCATTAGTCTGGATCTGGTCCTTAACAACAATTTGTCTGAAAAGAACTAAGTGAAAACTAAAGAAAAAAATCAATATGAATAAGAAGCACTATTATGATATAGAGTGGGCTCAGGTTTTCTTTTTCTTTTTTTTTTATGGCGGCCCAGCAGGTCCAAGACGGTTAATTTCATAATGGGCTTGGTTTCATCTTAATAAACACATCCCACGTGTTAACAATTTGCGTTTTAATTAAGTGCTTCCCTCTGCGGAGTGATGTAGAACAGCAATCGCAGACCATCACAACCCCCCAGCCCACAAGCCCCCCCACCGCCTCCGGCCCCTATCTCTGTTTTGACACATCGCGTCCGAGAGGTGCTGCAGAAACAGACCATCAGTGTGAATCTAGGTGAAATAGGATGCAGACCTCTCCAGAGGGTAAACTACTGTGGAATAGAGGATGACATCAGGAACCCCAGCTCCCAGAGGAGACAGCTCTGGAAACATTGAACTTTAACAAGATTACCAACTCAGGGAGGGGTAGGAGACGGAGACGAAACAGTATGTGCCGCTTGGAGTTGGCAGCATGAAATACAGATTTATGAACTCCATTAAACCACATTTCTTTCTCTTTATTGGAGCCTGCAGCCTTTAACCAATGTGGAAAAAGCGTAGAAAAAAAATCTCCTCCAGATAAATTACTAACAGCCTGAGCATTTACTTGCACATAAGGTAGCTGTACAACTCATGAATAGAGAGATAAAAGCAACTAGACACCTTGACTGTTTCACTCTGCTGGCCGACTGGCGACTTGTGCAAGCCGATGCAGAAAACCAGTCACTGTGGTCTTTGGAACAGGTGGCCGTCTCAGACTGGCATTGGTGGTGTGGAGCTGGCGTAGGTTAGTAGCCAGACTCTCAATCTGTCCACTTGAAAACTCCCCAGTATTGCTGGAAAGTATTATGGCCCCTGTGGAGGAGATAGCAATTACAATTTCTGATGGGAGAGAGGGAGAGCGCCAGGAGCCACATTCATTCTTGGAATATGATCAGACTTACGACTGGAACATTTTTACAAAGCGCCACTACACAAATGTCCTCTTAATACCGTCAGAACGATGCCTTATAGTTTCAGGCTTTCTATACACTCCCTTTTTACCATGAGACCACCAGGGGTGACTATACACTTCAAGACATCATTAAGCTGTGAATCGTCTTCCTTATGCCAGTGTTTGATGAACCACACCAGGCCTCAGCAGGTACATGGCAGCGATCTGCAGAGAAAAACCTGCTTCCATTTAAATCCTGCATTGCTGCGTTGTGTGACAGATTGGATTTGGAGTGGGCAAAGCTCGCTCCAGCTGGAGACTGCTCGCCCTTTGGCCCCTCACCTGAACTCTTCCTGCTCCGGTATGTGTGACTAACATGTTCTATGGGAGACTGGTAACACTAGAGCCCACATGTTTTGGCTATTGAGGACAGCTGGCGCTCGAGATTACACTGTTTTCACACATTTGGACAGCGCAGACGCTGAATTGCTGTGTCACTTGGCGTGTAGTTCACATTTTTTCAAACAGGGGCACCAGCAGCAATGAGGAAATAATCGATTTTCAAGGGACATCCTCAGCTGATCAGCTGCTTTTGTGCCAGAAAAATGTTTCTTTAAGTTGTAACTGCCCCTTGTTGGGAACATGCATATAAATCTGAAGGCGCCACCTGAGGAATGAATAAGTAATGATCACATGCAAAGCATTTATTCACTCTGTCCTCTGAATCTCACGAGACCTGTGGCTGGCTGCACGTCTGAACTCTGACAGCAACACAGCAACCTGCTGGGTAGAAGCTGATCTCAGCCCGTGATGCCGTCTTGATGGATCGTCAGGGAAATTCGATTCCTCGTGGGCTGACATAAACGTAATGCCACAAAGTCTATGGGGGCTGATGGAGGGCTGTGTGCGGGCCTGTGACTGTAGTCTATGTTTGGATGTACCGCGCGGCAGAGAAAAACAACAATAGCTCATACATCTGGTGGAGCTCAATGAACACAGGGGAGTAGATGTGACGAGAATGACGACCGCTGCCACCTCGGAGGGAGCTGCAGCCGCAAAAAGCCAAGGTCAAGTCTGTCAGCTTAAATGTGCCACAGTGGTGGACTGACAGCACAGAGAGCCGCTGCATGGATGGGTGCATTACACTTATTGAAAATCAATAGCAATCTTTCAGTGGCAGCTACAAGACGTATTTGAACAACAGCTTTTACTCAATAGTGTTGGGTCAGATTTTATGCAGGTTTTCCACAGGTGAGAAATCAGAGGTCAAAGAGTTGTTTGCTTTTGTACTTCATAGGTGGTCTTTAGGGTTCTTTTGTGGTGACGCTTTTATGATATAAGCTCATATTTTGTACTTTGTGTGTTTGTAAAACTGTGCAGGTCCTTCATTCATAATCATTGCATTTATCATAACTTGATGTTAAGAAAATAAAAATGACTCTATTTGTCAATTTTATCATTCTACTCTAATACAATTTTTTTTGCCTATTTTTGCTTTATATTTTGGTTTTTAATCACTCACACATTTATTATATGGCAATGGGAGAGCATTTCAGCTATAAGCATCAAAATTACCAAGTTTTGCATTATTTCGTCTGAAAATGTATTGTTGTGGAGGTAACTCGCTGTGGCATGAAATGGAAAAACCAGAGTACAAGCACAGCAAAGAGTTCAGAGATTCAGCTCTTCCTTTCTTACTGATGGCACAGTGTCAATTATTTATTTATATTTTGCTGAGGGTGAAGTTGATGATGGTTCTGGTGTCAGCGCCAGCACCGTTGGTGGCTGTGAAAGCAGGAAGCGGTGAACTGTTTGCTGTAATCCAGTCCTCAGTCTCCCATGCCTATTACTGTTGGCAGTCCACTGTTTATTCTACAGCAAGGACAAAGCCCTCCTCGTGTAGCACTGCCTGTTGTGTGCGTCGTGGGGAAATTTCCAAACTTCGGTCATCGGAGGATACTAACACAACAGAAATTTGAGTCTCTGCTACAGATTAGAGCCACAGTGCAGCAGCAGTCCAAGGGTAGGCGTAAATATTTGTCAGTGACTCATTTGACTGTCACGCTCACCAGATCACCTTTTTTTCCCCCTCTGCTCTTGCAGTGTCTGGACACTTGACCTCTACATACCACGTCTGTCATCGCATTTTTCAGTTGCTCCTGTCCTTGAGCAGTTTACGATATTCTCTTTTCATTTGACACTCTGGGTTTGTTTATGCTATCAACAATCATCCATGTTGTGGTTTGAGATGTGATGTTGGGACCCTGAACTTTTCAGTAGAGTGCATCCAAATTCTCAACTATTTGTGTCCTTGAAAATACATCCCCTGCTGTAGCTGAAGTATCAGGCACCATTTATCTGGTACAGTTACGATATCTTACTTGGACTAATTGAATTGGAAGGTGTGTTACGTTGTTGGCTGCACATGTTGTTGAAGAGCTCAGCCTCCACTGCTCTTGCTTTTGTGATGAAACTATACCCCAGCTCAGCGTTATCATAGTAGCGGCTCACTCTCGCAAATCATTTTGCTCTGCCATCCACACCAGCATTTTGCAAAAAATCATCTCGCTGAAAAACACCATGCACAGCGCATGATGAGGATGCTTTAATGTAAAAGTCGTGTACTGAAAATGAGCGGTTTAATTTTTGATGACTCTCCAGCTATAGAAGAAACAGACAAAGCGCTCAGACTGTGTGCCAGATGGCTCACCCTACCTTTATGTGTTAGGAGGTGACAGTCTAAATCCTGTGAGCTGAGTGCCTAAGGCTCCACAACAGGGAAATTGCATTCTGATCCAGTCCACTCCTCTGTGTGTTAGTGTTATACAACAGACTATTGTGTCTGGCATTTGCATTAGGGCCATGAAATTCAGCCCACTGGCTTTCACTATGTAGCGCGATTAGACAACAGTGGGAGTTCTGGCTTATCTGTTGCCATGCTACAGCAAGATCACTTTTACGCCCAGCCTTCAAAGCTACTCCGCAGCCCCTTTTTCATTGAAATGCGCCACGAGAAAGAAGCGTATGTGGTCACAAGAAAACCTATTTACTTCCTTTTGGTGTGTAAATTTGACATGAAGTACCAGAGGACACACAATTAGAGCAGCGGCAACAACAACCGCAGCGTGACACGACAACCTGATGGACACGATACGCAAACGCTGACTTTGAGACGGCCGGCGTCGGATGCAAGGTGGTGCTAACGTGCCTGCTATTGTGCGGCCGTATGTGAAGCAGTCCTCTGTGTATCCATCATTATGGGCAGTGAATCAAGCGAGCAGGCAGAGGCTGTTGAGAAGAGGCCCCCTGGGAGCGAGGCCTTGTCCTGTCACCACCGGGAGGGACGGCCAGATAATAATGGAGACATCATGAGGGCAGGAGATAGGCCTTTCCTTTTCAAAGTGGAAGATGGTGAGAATTTGCAGGGTCCCATCACAACAGGCTCGCAGCCATTGATTGGTCCCTAGTCTAGTCTTAAAAAAAAAAAGGACAGCTTTAACCGCTCTTGTCGAAGAAAACAGATGCCAGAGCTGTTTGCCTCCAGAACAAAGCTCCATTATGTGCCTGAAAAGAGACGACTGTCCTATTTTAGTAATACCTGACATCAGTTGGGACACAGTAGAAGAGGTTCACGTGGGACCTGCAGTAATGTAGCTTGTTGCCTGCACGACGAGAGATAAATTACATTTGATACGTCCGGATCTCGTACACAATGATTCAGTGTCCATATCGCACAGAAAAGCAGAAACTCTGCGAGCTCTCACTCAAAGGAAAGGCGACGATTTCAAAGCATGTCTCATTTCTTTCATTGTATCAAGCTAAAACAATTATATTCTGGCATCAGAAGCTATTTATTTTCCGACATTGCTTCCAGCTTCAGATGTTCTCTGGCCACAGATTGCTTTCGACAGTCACTTCCAAAAAAATCTCCAAAAGTATTTCCAGAGGTTGGCTCTCGACGACACTTCCAGAAATTAAGTTTAGGAGATGATCACAGTCCAGTGCGACTCTTAAAAAAAAAAGGTTACATCAATGTCCTGAATTTTAGTTTCCATTGCGACCCATGTGCTTTTAAAGTTAACAGCCTTAGGTTTTTCAGCAGAGAGGGACAGGACGCAGAGCGGAGAGAGGAACTTCAGTCTGCCATGTTTACTGACTCAGACTGTCGTGTCCGTTGAGTCACTCGTAAATGAACTTTTCCAAGTTTTGCTCTCAACAAACAGAATTAGGTAAATTGTTTCACTTTGGAAACCAGACACGGTCTGTCTCTGCAGTGCTGGGAGCATATTCTGCATTCATTACCCCCCGCTGGCAAGGACTCTGAAATATAATAGCTTTGCCATGCTCTTAAGGGTGCATTTGGGTTCATGTTCAAATGCGAGCCAATTTGGGCTTCTTTTAAACAGTTGATGGAGTACACATCAGAAATGCGGCAGCAACTGGTGAGTGACCACAACAGCGTGGTATTCACGCGGTGCCAGGGCGAGCAGGACAATGCTCTCATCCTGAAATATGTCTCTGAGAATAGCGTTTGGATGTGTTTTATGACAGAAAGCCTCAAGCCTGCAAATGCCGTGTCAAATGGCTTGTAAAGATTTTCCTTTTCCAATAGTCTATTGTCTTGGTCTTATTTTTGGATGCTCGGCTGCTTTCCTTTTGAAATATTTTTAACCAATTGTTGAAGTGCAACCAGAATTTTTGTGATTTATTGCTGTTTTTTTTGTTTTTTTTTTGCCATGAACGTGGAAAAACCTCATGTTGCTTCAAGAGGAAGTCATTGAGATGTAACATTAGTGTTTCTTTGTCCTCACTGCTGGTATATTTTTTTTCTTCAACCCAGAAGCATCAATTACTCAACGAGCGCCTATCCTGACACTGTTATTTCTTCTCCTGTCTGCAGCGAAGCCGCTGCCGCAGGGTCCCCCAGGTGGAGTTATCGGGATCCTTGGAGGTGTCGTCGCCATTGGACTCATCGTTGGTGTGGCTGTTACTGTTTTCATGGTCCATCGGCGGCAGCAGAAGACCCGCACTGAGACAGATAATGACCTGTGAGTACTGAGCCTCTGCCAGAGAATATTGCAGGGGGCTGGACAGGTGGTAAGATTAGGTGTGCACTCTTGTCAGCCCGCGAGAGAGAAACACTTTGAAAAGGACAAAACACTTTTTTTTTTTTGTCAGAGAGAGTTAATGTGTTCAGAAGCAGGGGAACACACAGAACGCGTCGCCGCCTGCTTCTCATTCATCCTGAGAGCCAATAATCGTCTTTCCTGTCAGTCACTGTATGAAAAATAAACTAACTGCACCCAGATTTAAGGGGGGAAAAGCAAGTTTATCTTTGTTTACTAGTGCAGATAGAATAGCTGATTATCATTTAAAGAGTGGCCATTAGTGTTTGCTTGATTGTAATGTAGGCTACAGTGAGCCCATTTCCCATTAAAACACGGTTCTTTTAATCACGACTGATTGCAGGAGCATGTGCCGCAGTCTCTTCTTGGGAAAACTCCACCACCAAGTATGATTCAAATATCGATCTACTTTATTTCTGTCTAATCTGATGCTGTGGTGGTAGCTCTTGTCTGAACCCTGCAACAGCAATGTTCATAGGTCATACAAATGGGAAGAAAAGACAGTTCAGTATGCATTTTAGAATAAATAAGACTTATTTGCTTGCAGGAATTAATCCAGGCAGACTGCCATTACAGATAGATTTAAGGACCCTGTATCTCTCCGACTTTATTTACTCCTGCCTCCTTTCCTCCGGCCAACCAGGTAATTTTGTTCCGCCTGCAAACCGGAGGCCATGACAATTTTGAACACTGCCAGCTGCTGCCCGTACACAGAGGGGGAAATAGAAGTTGCAGAGGATGCAGCTGAGAGAACCACAAACAACAGAGCTGCGGAAATCTAAAAAAAAAAAATATATATATATCCTTGCGTTATTCCAAAGGTGATAAAAGTCTCTGCCATCTGTTGGGGAAGAATTGCAAGAAATCTGTTTTTCGGCAAAGAAGGGAACGAGCATTCAAGTTGAATCCTGCTAATTGCCTTTGTCTAAAACACCTGGCCACAACAGATAGCTCAATAGTTGTCAGGGTTTCCATGATGCTCTTGGCTGCACAGAATGTACAAGATGCAAACCACATCCCAATGGGAATGGTGCCGCTGTATGCAGGGGGTTGGCTATCATCCTCACTGGGAATATTACCAAAACAACTGAGGTTGGGGGTGTGCAGAATCTGGCTGAGGGTGCACATGAGCCTTTAATCAACTGGCATGATGAGATTACAATGCTTATTTTAGACCCCCCCCCCCGGAATCTCGTAATTGATTTGATATTAAAAGCAGCGATGCTAACATCTAGCTTCGCGGTGACGCCGTGCCAGGTTTTTTGGCCTCCGCCGCCCCGCCCGCTGCTCGTCTCGGCGCTCCGAGGCTGCCGCAGCCCTCGGAGACCCCGAAACCACACTGCTTCTGCCTCTCAGGAATGCTTTTTCAGACAAATGAAGCACACAGACTCTTACCTCTCCCATTGCTTTCTGTCTCTTTCCCCCTCCCTGCTAATCTATCTTTCTTTCTCACTCTGATGCCAAAGTAACTGCTCTCTGTTTCCCACTCCCCTCCCTCAGCATTGCTGTTGCTGCTGTTGCTGATAGTTGTGTGACACAGGCTCCAGAGAAGCCAGAGTCCCCCACAAGGAAAGTAGAGGCACCTGACCCCAGTCTATCCCCCGCTGAACCCTGTCCTCCTGGATCCTCTATTCTCTTGCCTGCATGTAATGGTGGCCTGCAAGTGACATACTTGAGTACACCATTGTGAGCGCTGAAAGCAGCGAACGCTCGTCGACACAATCTTTTATTTTTTGCTCGATATTCACACTGGACTGGACGTCTGAAAGGCTTTGAATTTAAAGGATTTCTATTTTTCTTCTGATAACACTTTACAAATAGAGACATTTGAATTTGACTTCAAACGTCTCTATTTGGTCCATGATAAAAAATAAAAATAAAAAAATAAACAAAACAAAAAAAACTCCATCCTTCCGTCAAATAATGGCGATGCAGCGTGATAAACAACTATGAATGGGAATTAAGCTCGACGAAAACAGTGCCAAGATAAATCAAACTTAATTAAAAGTCTTGAGATAAAATATCCAGCTCCACTTAACGTTTATCAGATCCGGGGAGTCTGGACAGAGCGGAAAAAAGAAAAAACTTTTTGATGAGATTGAACATACATATCAAATTGTTGATCAGAGGGGAATCTGTAAGCTTATAGAGACTTTTTTTTTTACATAAGCTAAGACTCGCTGATAATGTCTTTGTTAACAGACCACATTGTGCAACCTCCCTCCTCCCCTTCTCTTCCGCTTTTTGCTCGTTCCTTTCCTTTTGTGTGCATGATTGTCGTCAAATATGCATGACGAGAGTTATAGTCGTGTCAGTGCTGTATCACTGTTGTTACTGTTTCCTACTTGTAGCTCGGCATGTGATGCTTAATGTAGTGAAATGTGATTCAGAGCTTTAATTGTCCAGATACGTTTTTTTGTCCTTTTTTTCTGTGGCTTGTCATCAAACATGTTCAGTGTCTTATGAAGAAAACTGTTTACTTTTTTCTGAAATGTCTAATTATGTGAATGCAGATAAGTTGCAAGTGAATGTGTCGGGGGGGGGGGGTTATTTTGACGTAGAGGAGCACTGCGAGAGAGATTCAGAGTTGTATATGAGTGTCTGATGTCAGGGTAAAGGGGAAGCATTTAGCCAGACTGTTAAATTCTGCATGTTGATGAGCCGTTAATCAAGCCTGGGCATTTGATAACATGCCTGACTGCACCGCCAGTCACGCCTCTGTTTGCCCTCACAAAGCAGCACATGATGTGACTCAAAATTGGTCAATCCTAATAAATCACTGGCCCTTTAGAGGCTGCACTGGCACAATAGTCAACTGATTATCAAAATAGATGGGCATTGTCAAAAGCGATGTTCTCAGAATAATGTGTTCATCGCTCTGTCTTTTGCCCGAGCGTGATGTATGACCTCCAAAAAGCTGAAAAGCATTGCCAATCGTGGCGCCGTTCCCCGGCAGAATGAATTCGCTCGCTAGTGTTCCTGACGTGCAGCTGGTGTTGACACAGTTGCAAATGCTCGCTGGTATAAATCACTTTGATGCCAACTTCCCGGCCGTATTTACCGCTATATCTGGAAAGAATCACATGCAGAATGTAAAAAAACGCTGATGGATTATGAGCTGGATGTCACTGTCACCAAACAACACATTTCCCCTCGAGCAAAGGTGCCGTTTTTTCCACTTAAAGGGCTGGAAAAGCTTTTCCAGGACTGAAACGTGGCACCATTATGAATTTAGAGGACACTTGAAATAACTGATACTCTACAGTGAAGTCAATGTGGGAAAAAAATGGGATGTTCCAGTGATAAAAATAGATGTCTTCTTAAGTAGCACGATTTGAAAGATGTCGGCCAAAGTGATTCATGGAGAAATAATCTGTTCTTGTGTACCCTTTGATTTATAAACCAGTCACCGGTGCTTTTCACCATTGCTGTGTGGAGATCTTTGAAAAATGTGATAAATGGAAAATTCGTTGTTGAAAACCTGCTAGCTTTAAGCTGTAACCAAAGTAGGACTGTCTTTCTTGTGTTTCAACATGGACTGTCATTGTACTAGGTGTGAATTTGAATCACTGTTGTTGTTTTTGAGTACAAATGGTGCTTGGTTTCTCTGTACAGAATGTTCTACATGCAGTGCAACTGTCTATAACAATCAACCTTTTCATGTTCTTTTGTATAGTAGTGTATGTAATCTAGTATCGATGCCTAAGGTGTTGAAAAAGCTCTGGAAAACTCGCCGTCTGTGTATAATTGTAAAGTTAAATGTTCCAAGAAGCAAAACCTTCCACCAACAACAGAAATAGTTTTTGATAAACTTGTCAAAGAACAAAAAAAAAACAGAAGTCATTTTGTTTCTTTCTTTGTTTTGTTCTTTCTTCTCTTGTGAGAAAAGAAGAAGAAGAAGAAGAATGAAAAAAAAAAAAAAGCTGAGCTCCGCAGAGTAATTGTTGTCTGCCTTTTGAAAAGATCGGAGCGAGACAAAGCATGAAAGTAATTGCCTCCTAAAGATCAAATCACATTTATCCCGTCTTGCAATTAAAAGTATCATTAGCATTTAAATTGCCAAATAAGATTGTGATCAACAGAAATCAATGAGAGCGCCAAGGATCAGCTCAAACACTTCACATTGTTTTCCACGAGCGGGGCTGTGGTCATATGGCGGCTCTTTAATCCAAATGCTTCTGGCGATGCGACACTTCACTTTTCTCTCTCGCACGCGGCGGACAGCGAGAGTGTTTTCTGACTCACTGAGGGAAGTCTTAGCCGCGATTATCTGCAGCTCAAAAACTGCCTCATTGTTGCAAAAATTTCCAATAGAAAGGTCACTTTTTTGTGAGTGCATTGTAAAAGTCATTTTCTTTGCTGTAAATCTTCCCTCGCAGATTACTCTTCTCAGTTTAAGGATTAGTTATGTTTTCTCCTCGCTATCCCCCTTAAATCTCCCCTTAAGCTGCCCTGAGCCTTTTGTAGCCAACAGAGCGAGGAGGAGCGAGGTCTTCAAGGTGGATGTCTGAGTAGGAAACAGTACAGACCTGAATGTAGCTTATGGTTGCCTGCCCAGTGCTTTCTGCTCCCCACAGGCTTGTGGTGCTTGTCAGCTTTCATTAGTGTCTGCGCCTCACAAAGCCAACGCCCACATGCTGCCCGCGTCACATTGAGCTCTGAGGAAGCGTGCGTGTGATCGTGCGGCTGAGATGCACACAAGGTGGCCGAGCTGAGGGCCTCCTCACTGTGCTGCGTGTAACAAGCAGAGTAAATATTAACAGCAGATAGATTGTTTAGCACCAGGACACCAGGAGAGAAAAAAAACAACCATACACACATTTGAAGTGCTGAATATTTTACTCGCCATATGGTAAAGTATACATTATAGTAGAAAACAACCTTGGTAAATATTTAATGTCAAACAGCCTATCAGCTCTCACTTATCTCTCACTCACTTACTTATTCAGGTTAATACTCTGTTGTTTTTGCTTTTTTTCATCCTCAATGGCAATTACGGAAAAGGTCACATCTCCTCAGCTGGTTGTTCAGAAATGTTAAGATAAGAAAGACTTTATCAATCACCACCATTCAAAAGAACCATTCAAGCAGCAACATACATACATACATACATATCTATATATA
>JBAJHX010000049.1:4155258-4190416 GCA_037176925.1 Amniataba percoides | reverse complement strand
TAAATATATATATATAGCGAGAGAGAGAGAGAGGGAGAGAGATGCTAATCTTATTTAGCTTGAAAGCAGCCTCTGAATGGGAAAGAAGTTTTTAATTATTTAATGAGTTTACTGTACAGTATTGTGAAGAAACATATACTGTATTCATTAGTCAAGCAAAGATTCGCTGAAACTCCAAAGCTGCCACTGGAAATCTTTTTCCAATGATTTATTCAAACATTAAAAATTATATTTCAGTACAGCTTCAGTTTATCACTTGCATGTGAGTTTATTCGGTACAGCTGGATTCTCCATTTGCATGTGTTCACACTGGAGGAGTAAGAAGCAGAAGATGTGCACTTAGAGATGTCTGCATAGGCTACTAAAGTTGCATCATTTTGCAGAGTGCTCTCTCAATGGACTTTTTCCCCACAATGCATTGCACAAGGAATGGAGTAACAGCTTACAGATGGAGAAAAGCATGTTAAGGACAATGTTCAGTCACATTCAGGAACACCTTGACAAAAAATGTTGTTCAATATCCTTGAGAAAAGCTTTGCTCTCTCTTTGTAAAAGGATCACTTTGCTCTGTTCAAACTTAGGTCTGTTTTTGTATGTGTGTGTGTGTGTTTTTGAGATCCTTATCTGAAATCATTCTCACCCAGTTTTCAGCTGAGATCTGACCATGTGGCGACATCACTGAAAAATATCAGATGTGGCAGGAAACAAAAGCCGACAGTCCCACATGTTTAAAACACTCCCAGGCTGGCCAAATGAAAACAGTGAAATAACTTATGAAACTGTCTGCCGTAAACTTTCATCACAGTCGCAGCACAGATCTGACCGCCTGTACTTGCTGTTGATGTGCTCACACACATTTTACACAGAAGTTTTAGATGTGTTCAGTGCTGGTTCTTCCCCCAGTGCTGCATTTTTTGCCTTGTATTATTCAAGGATCATTTGTGTTTATCCGCTTTTAAACACAACCTGTAAATATTCGCCTCTCCTGTTGTTTCCATTGAGGGGCAGTTTCATAATTGGTGTGTCAAAATCAATAAATATTCACTGCATTTCCCAGTCTCACATGGGGTTGGATTAGTCTGGTTTATAGCGATATGATCCTAAAATAAACAGATTTTGCTGTGATGTAATTGCAGTAAACATATCAAAACGATGATGTGTGATTCTAATTCATTAATAATCTGAACTGGTTCTTTGAATATCCACAAGGCGACGAGCAAGCAACTTTTAAAATGCTTGTTTTCTGAATGGAGTTTGTGTGTCACCTGAGTTAGACATCAGACAAGCAGCAGTGTTACCGCGTCAACAGATCTCATATTTGGATAACTGACAGGCAAACCTAATGCATAATAAGATGGGATTATTCTAGTGTACACCCAAAGGTGTTAGCATGCCTACCCAATTTGAAAGATATA
Organism: Amniataba percoides; assembly: GCA_037176925.1. Classification (NCBI taxonomy): domain Eukaryota; kingdom Metazoa; phylum Chordata; class Actinopteri; order Centrarchiformes; family Terapontidae; genus Amniataba; species Amniataba percoides. The sequence continues at coordinate 4,189,001 of JBAJHX010000049.1, read as the reverse complement.
TAAAACTCACAGGAAAGGGAGGAGCTTTTCGTTGCAAAAACATTCGGCTTACTCTTTTATTTATATTTACTTATTCATATTATGTTCATCTTATATGCAGTGTTTTCCCAGCATCGCGGTTTGTTCGACATTGCCACATCTTTTTTTCTTACGTCCTGCCAGTACAAGGCGGTGAAATACATTTCTAACGTCCTGTAGGCTAAGAGAAGCTGTATTAATCTGGCATATGAAACTGGGACACAGCTTGAGTGACTGAGCACACACTCACTGTATGTTTTGCCAGTGCACACGTGCATCACACACCACTTCATCGAACAATAATGCCACTTTTTTGCCCTGTTTTCCTGCCATTGTATCAACCAGCGGCGACGGTCCACACACTGACAGTCTCCCGAGGCGGCCGCTTGTGCGTAACGTGATTACGAATGTAGCTGAATTCAATCAAGAAAGGGAGATATGACAGGGTGTGACAGTGGTTGCTGTGGGGTAGCGGTCATGAGAGGGAAGAGTTTCTTCATGTTTGGTCGGATTTAATAAACCCACTCTGCGTACGGGCTCCCTGACACACTACCTATTTGAACTGGCCCCTTCACATAATGTGCAGTGGAATGCAATCATCAGGGGTCCTATGGGATCAAATGTAAGCTGAAAAATGCAGCAGGGTCTGAATGCAAATACTGTGTCATACATAAACATGGCGTGATTTCACCCTGCTTGAATAAATCTGCCCCAACACAAAGATGCGTAACTGATTTGACAGAAAACAAAGTAAATATTGCATCTAATGTTAGAGGATGCCACTTTTTTTTTTTTTTCAAATCAAATGTCATTTGGGTCAGCTCTTTGTTTCAGCAAATTGAAGAAATGTCGTGATTTTTGGTGCCTCGGCGTGCACGCGGGGCAGGCGGAGGCAGGAAATTACATTCTGTCTCATACATTTCTTGAAAGCAAATGATCTTGTTGGCTGTCACCGCTTTTTCTTAAAACTTCTTACCTGTATCAGAATCCAGTCAATCATAAGCAACGGATTACAATAGTTTATAATGAGCACGCCGCTGTACCTGCAGAAACCACATTTCCACAAGACTCATAATTATCTGTCTCGGAGAAAATGGATGCTTCCCCTCTGAAGGCTCTGCGACGGAGGAGGTTATTGTAGATGAGGGAGCGAGCTGCACGCTGCCTCTCCGCGCGCTCGCTGTGCCTCTGTGCTGCAGGCAGGCAGAAGAGGGTGCCACATGAATCTGGCAGTGGCACGGCAGCCCTGTCTGGAGACAAGGTGATACGGACTGGAAATAATGAGCGTGAAAGAAAGAGTTAAGAGGTGCACTCATGCACAAATTTTCTGCACATTAAAACGCCGGCTTGGCCTTGCGGAAAGGTCATGTTATTCAATAAGGACGTGAACCAGTGCAAATGGGAGGCGGGAGGAGCTGGAGATAATGCATGTAGGTACACAGCTCAGTGCCTGTGCTCCACTTCATTATCTTTGATCACTCCTGATATCATGTCAGAATGCGGCAGATGACATCTGACTGCCAGCGTGTTTGAGGGAAGGGGTTTCCTTTGTAACGATTTCGCAGCACCAACCCTTCTGCTTCCTTGTCTCAAATAATTATCCGGATGCACTTCAAACAGTTCCAACATCAAGCTTTCAATTACCGCTGTCTTTCCTGTCTTCAATTTCATTTTCCTTTTTTTTTTATTATCACATCAACGACTGTGTGCCGGGGTGGCCTTTATCGCCAGTGAAAAATCCCATTCTCGATTTGAAGAAAATAGCCGTTTACCGATCAGTTCAGCTAATGGCGGCGTGTAAATGAGCGCAGGTGTTCAGGAGTTGTTGAGGCTTTGTTCCTCCCCAGGTGTGTCAACAGAGGGGCGGGGCAGGCGCTTTGGGATTCAAGGGGAGGGGTGTGTGTTAGTAGATCAGAAAGAGAGCAGAAGCTGCCCGCTGAGCTCTCCTCGAGTCACGGCTCAGGACGACATGTCAAACAAACAGCCGCCGCGCAGTAGGCGGAGGGGTGGGGGGGCGGGGTTCGTCCGCGAGGCACTCTGGATGAGGCAGAATCCACCCTGAGGACTTGACTCACACATGCCCTTCTCCCTGCCCCCTATACCCCCCTCCATCCCCACCTCCTCACCTCAGTGTCCAATTACAGCCCATTCTCATTAGCACAGTGTCTCTCCAGCGAGAGCCTTTGAAAGGGCAGGGGGAATGGCTGCCGCCGCAACAAAGCCACCAACACCAGATCTATCAAAATCCGAGGAAAGAGTGAAAAAGGCAAGTGCAGGCAGGACTTCTCATTATAGAGTGCTGTAGAAGGTGAGGGACGTAAAGAGTGGCGATCCCTCACTGTGCTGAGTGTCATGTTATCTTTTCACTCTCTTAACAGGACCGACCTCCCACCCGCCCACAAACCAGCCCCTCCCCCGCCCAAAAAGAAGAACAGCGACATGAAGGGACACTTGACATCAGATGACATCCAGGTAAGATCCTCCACCCCCACCCCCTTTTTTTTTCTTCTTCTTCTTCTTCCTGGCCTCTCTGGCTCATCTGAAGCAAAGTCTGAGAACTTTCCAGATTTCTGTCTGAAATTTCTACCTTTTTTTTTTTTGAGTGAAATGTTCATGTAATATATTTAAAAAGTTCTATTCATAACTCATTCAACACTAATGTGACAGATTGGTCTTTAAGTGATTCTCATAATTCAGCACTTGGATTTTTCTTCATATGAATACAGTGAAATGTCAGTTCAGTGACAGGTTTTTGCTCATCTGCTATATTTCCCATCGTACAAAGCCGCCCGAGTGCTTCTCATCCTCCTCTCTGGACTGGCGCTTGTCACAAAGTCCCTTCAACAATCCCTTTACAGCACAATTAGCTGAGAGCGCTCGAATGTCTAAATATAGAAACGTTTCCCTCTCCGAGCGAAGCCACTAACATGAAGCGTAATTACCAATCTGACGCTAATTAATTCCCCTCTTTATAAGTAAAGTAATGGTAAGTGGGCGATTTTTGACTTATAAATACTGACCCCACACTGCAGCCTGAATATTAAAAAGCATATTGTTGTTTTTACTCCGGATTTAACACTGAGCACAGGTCGCATTATGGTCACTCCCTGCATTTTTTATTAGGTATATGCAGCACATGTCTTAAATCAGAAAAGATAACTGTGTGTTAAATCATTTTATTGAATTTTGACCTCATTACCTGAACTCCTATACACTTAAAAGTACCACTCATATCTGATAAACAGCTTAGTTTCACAGCATTGTTTGTTTTTTTTTAACCCCAGGACAGGTTTTCATCATTTTAATGGCCGTTTTACTATTAATCAGAGGACCTGCTTGCCTGAAATGTCAACATCAAGTGGATTAGTGAAGACAATCTACTGATATAGCAGTTTCCTCAGATTACTGATCTGAGGTGAAGAGCCAACACACTCCCATCACTGCAAAGACCCCTATTTAATCCCTGGCAGTGGCCTGATGCTGTCATGTACAAATCATTTGGGGAATTGTATGAACAGCAAACACCTTCCCAGTGAAGTTTCTTCCTGGCAGGTTAGAAACCTCAGACAGCTCTCTCCAAAAAGTCCCAAATTACATACTGCATGCTAATTCTCGTTCATACTGGAGAAGAGTATACACGAAACAGACAGCATATACACTAAATCTGGTGGATTTTTTTCGATTGTGCTCACAGCTGGGAAAAATTAGAACTAATTGGTGGTGAAAGAGCTCTGGGAACACCAACATAATAACAGCTGCATTTCTGCAACAAAAAGGTTTTTATCTATTTCTTTCTGTGCTGCGTTGCTCTCTCTGCAACACATATAATGCCATTTCCTGTCAGTATAAAGCAAATCAAGCAAGTTGATTTCAACTATACTGAAAAATGTACATGATGAAGATTAGCATATAATCTACACAATTAATCTGTGGCATGAAATGGGAGACACATGACTCTGCAGAGTTAAAGCGGCTGATGCTTTTTGCGTGTGTGCACCATTACAATGACAAAAAAATGCAGCTTAACTGTAAACCCTCTTTCATTTGGTCAAAAATCATTTCCAAGCACCTCAAAATCTAAAACATGACTCTCCACACGGCTCCTTTTGATGATTGGTTCCTGTGGCCTCCAGCTCATTAACAGAACAATATGCTTTTGTCAACATGCTCAAAAAACACAATCTGTAGATCACTTTAAGCTATTTGAATAGTGCAGAATCAGATCAAAGTAAAGGAAAGCAGCTTTCCTGTGCACTTGCACAAACAAAGAAGTGTAATAGTTTGTGCATATCGACATGTCCAGGAGTGAGGTTGGTTTGGGTGCACACGAGTCCACAGAGGGCGCAGTGAGCTTGCTGAGAACTTTTACTGTTGTCAAGGACTGTGGTACAAAATAATTGGTCATTCCAAATTGGGGAGATAAAGTAGAAAAAAAAGAATTATTAGAATCTGAATAATTGAAGATTCACCTAAACGCTGAGTTGGCCAGCGCCTATCAGCACTATTGAGATTTTAAATCCAACTTTATGATACTTTTTATGGCTCCAAGGTCAAACTCCTGGATGTCTGGGCTGAGAAAGTAATGAAAAGTGAGGAAAGTAATGTGCTCCTCCCTTTCCCCCACCCCCACCAGCCACTGCAGAGGAGTGCTCGAGCAAGGCACCTGATGCCAGGCCAACCAGTGATTAGTAGAAAGACGAGGCTCTAATAGACACTTACAACACAATTTAATGTGTTCAGTTTTTACGGCCATGGATGCTTTAAAAGAAGCTGCACGCTCAGCAAGCTCACATCTGGAAAAATAAAAGTAAGCAAAGGGAAAAAAAATCTCACAGCAGGTTCATGACACGATGGATAAAGTATGCATGAATATACAATAATCACCGGTGCATAAACAATAAGCATCGCTGTTACACAGGAAGACGATCGCACTATAAAATATGTGTTTTAAAAGACAAAATAGTTTTAAGATTCAGGCTTTCGGGTCTGTCGCTATTTTTGGCTGCAGTTCATCCTGCAGGTTGTAACATAGCGATAGCTGCACCTGCAATGTTGATTCATCACCCGTCTCACCCGCAGAACAGCCTCCAAATAATCCAAAATGAAAACAAGAGATAATCTGAGCTTCAGCTTCAAACACAGACCTGAAAGCAAAGCGTCTTTAGTCTCTGCCTTCCTCAGTTCAGCCGGACAGGTTCCTGCCCCAAACCCTGTCAATCATTGTGATGAGCTGCTTTCTTTAAAATGACACTGAGATAATCAGCGTCTGTAGAGCAGTGCAATGTAGTGCAATAATAACACAGCTCTGTTTAGCTTTCGCTGCCTGTATCAGTAAACTGCTGCAGGTTCAGCTTCACTTTCTTTGAAGACAAAGATGACTCACACTTACTATACAAGGCGTGCTCAGTCACTGAAGACAGTAACTGCTGGCCCATTTGGTCATGGTCTTTTTTATGACAATTTTTTATTGTAATGTATTCATAATAAATAAAAGATAATTATGTGCAGTAAGTAACTATAATGATGATTCATCAACTTCAAATTGACTGTTTTCTGATAAGTTTATTCATGCTCTGCTCAGCTCTGTCTGCAGTCTACAACACAGAGAACATCAATGAAAACCCAATTTTAAGAAAAGGTTTGGGTTGTACGTGAAGGAGGGACACAGACAGGTGATGCAGTATATCCTATGATTGAAACTGCAATCTGAAAAAAAAAGCTCCATCCAGATATTACAGCTTTATTTCAGGATAAGTTGCTAGGCGACTCGGCCGGCCTGAAGACACTGGCAACATCGCGGTTTTGTCTTCATCCAGTGCACACAGAGAGAAGAAACGGGCAACACATTAAAAAACATCAGCAACATCTGCGTTTCATCTGCGTGGCACTCGTTACATCACAAACCGCGCGCTGCTGTGAGATGAACTCCAGGAGTCCGACCGACGACCATCCAGGAGGCAGATGTCTTTATGCTCCGAATAAACTTTTCCCTCCGGCTAATTGCACGTGAAATCTGGCGCTCGGCTCGTCGTTCCACCGCTCAGCTATTAAATTCTTTGCAGTTTGATTTAATATGAATGGAAAAGCTCACATCAACCAAGTGCATATTGACTGACATTCACAAGCTATTTTTAAATTGCAGGAAAAAAATGGCTATCAAACAGTTCCTGGCAGCGTTTTGATCCCGTTTTGAGCAGAGGTGTTGAGGGGAAACGCACAGTTCAACATCTATTGTACAAATCTCACATTTATTATGTTGATAACTTCATTGTTCTGCACGATTCATTTCTTTTCACTGTGCGAGCCCCAGTTCCGACACATGTTTTAATTAAGATTTTGTGAGTGTTCCTTTGACATTAGAAAATTAATGAATTCCCTCACGCTGTAAAAAGGTCTCCAGAGCCTGTTGTGAACATACCACCTTAAAAACCTTTAAAAGGTACTGCTGTCAGCAGCGTCAAACTTTGCATTGTGACTATAACAGAGTTTGACAGATCAATTAGGAGCGTGCAGCAGGGAAAGTTTGAAACTGCCAACCTGTTGAAGGCAAACTATAGAGAAGCACTTTGCCCCCCTCCGCCCCTCTTTCTTCTCCGCCGCTCTCGTAATGCTGCAGAAAACCGAACTGCTGCACCTTGAATTTTAAAGTGGAAATATTTCAGATGTATGGTTTTGCCCCCAACTACTCTGCTCATAAGTAAAAAAGAGGCAGCTGTCACCAATGTTGTCATCTATTTTATTTTCATGTCCCCCGAAAAAAAAAAGAAAAATGGAAGAGCCTTGGGTTCCAAAAAAATTGCATAAATGTAGTTTCATGGAGTGACTCATGTTGTTTTGATAACTGCAGGGATGGCATCTTTAATTGTGATTCCAACTGCTCGCAAGCTAATGATGCACACAGAGTCCATTAGATAATATTAGAACATGACAGTGTTTTACATCGTCATCTTTGAACATTATCATATTTAAATTTGATGAGTCAAAAAAAAAGACTTATGAAGTCTTCACTTCCACTTTGAATGTACAAGGTTTTCTAAATGTACACATAAGTTTAGAATTTAGACGTCCTGTTTGTTATAATGCATTGAAATAGCAGCCTACGTATCTTTCATAAGCTTTATTATTTGGCATTTTACAAAAATAAATAACTAATATCTGGCACATTATGGACACAAAGTCTTTTTCGCTTTTGGTCTCAGACTATCTAGTCTATTTCCAAATCCTCAAACACCGACTAGATATTCCTCTGGAATATGACAAACCCAAGGCACAGTTGTAGAAAATCTCCATTCAAAGGCGTCTCTGCTGGTGGAAGAGTCCGAACGTAAACATTTCAGTCGAGAAACATCAAACCATTAAAAGGAAGCTGCAAAGTAAACAGTGTGCGGGGATTTCACATCGAGGCGGGGAGTCCAGAGTGTGATGCTGCTGAACGTAGTTGTGTTTTCATGGCATAAAAAGAGAGAGAGCGATATTATTACATATAACATTAACATATAGAGGGGGTTTCAAGGAGTTTCATCCATATATTGACAGCCTCTGTTTGCTGAGCTCTAATTAATCTGCGGCATATCAGTTTTTGGAATCACACGTCACCTTCATGTGCGAGTGAAATTCCCTGCAGTTCGTTCCCTTAGCGGTCGTGCAGCACAGCTCCTGCAGCTCTTTTCAGTCACTTCAGCGCCACTATTTCAGAAGTTTGCATCATACCTTTGTGTGCTATGGAGGTGATTAATTTGACAAAATAACTTTGATGCACATGTAGAGTTCAGCGGAGCTAAAGTTCAAACTGCTGTCAAGCCGCGCTCCGTGTCAGGCTTCAGATCTTGTTTTGCTCTCATTGCCGCTGAAGAGCGAACGAACAAATGAAGTAGGACTAATTTAAACAAAATCATACCCTGATCTCATGTGTATGCAACAAAGGTGGTGGTTTTCAGTGATGGGTTAATTGCAAAGTTAACCCTGGTGGGAGCAGCTCTGCAAACTGGTCTGGTTTGTGGAGGTTTGGAGCTCATTATGAGTCTTGCTGAGCTCTCGGTGTTTCCTGTAGGTGGTTCATCTCGACAAGGAGGAGGAAATGCAGAAGCTTCCTCTTCAGCCTCCTTATTACGACATGGCGCCCTCTGAGTCGACCCCCTTCACTGATAAGCCGGTGAGTAGTGATGCCACGAGTGGGTTCAAAGGGGCTTCTCTATGAAGGGGTCATCCAAAGCCGCTGCCTTCAGCCAGTAGTAATTGCTGGTGAAAGGGCAAACTTTCTGCACTGTTATGCTTGGAGGTATTTGAAAATTGATTTATAAATGAAATGCAGCGCTGTGATGTGCTTCCTGAATGTCACTGACAGTCTTTAATGTTCCCTCTTGCTTGCCTGACGTTAAAAGTGGACTGGAGCCTTTCTAACAAGCTGACCAGTAATTCCACTGGGCGCCTCCGCTAAGCTCCTTATCTCATCATTTACATCAGCACCACTCACCTTCTATCTAAACCCGGGCCGGCCGACATTCCTCTGTGTGCGCGGACTTTTTCACGCTGTGACCCCAACACCCACACCCGCTCTGCCCTCTGCCTCACCTCCCCTCCACTCTCTCTCTAATCTGTTGTAATTACTTGTGTGTTTGCATGGCAACCGAGTGCAGATAAATTGCCGCGCGGTGCTCTACAGTACACCATCGCCCCTGAGTGTTAACTGTTGACTATGAAGTATTGTCCTTGTTGTATCAGATGCCTCTGCTAACTGCAGCAAGCCTCCCTCAGCGGCACAGATGTCCGGGTGTTTCGGGGCCTTTACTTGCTTTGGCTGGAATCTCGACTTTTGAGTTACAGAAAATAAAAACTCTTTTGGACTTTTAGGCGATGTCTGTGCTGGTGTAAGCCTGCGTGTGTGTTGAGGAACATCCTTTTCAGCAGTGTCTCGCGGTGGTAAATGTGAAGGCTCGCTGCAGCAGCCACAGTCTGCTCTAAATTAGTATTATCGCCGCTCCCCGCACCGCTAATGAAGGTAAGAAGTGTCGTGCCGCTCATACGAACGGAGGCAAAAGCTGAAGACAGTGACATGTAGGCGATAATCTGGATTCCACCATTTGCTGTCAGCGCCTTGTATTCTACTTTGGTGGAGTCAGCTTTTCTTTTATTAGTCAGTAAGTGGAATTAGATGTCAGTTTAGTCTCAAATCAGCTAATATATAATATAAACTAATGTTGTTTTTGGTCTTTTCTTGAGATTTGTTTCTTATTAATAATAAGAATAGAAATATTTTACCAGTCTTGCACTTAAGGTTTGTCACACGCATTTTTTCAACCACTGTGTACATTAAGACAAGTAATCAGGAGAATAAATCAACTGTTTAGTTAATTTAACTTCCTATGCAGCCTTAAATTTTTAAACTGCATTGTGCTGAAGTCTGCCCAAAAACTTAAACTGGCATGATGCTAATTGCTGTCTGCTGTGAGACTTTTCTTTCATATGAAATTGATGAATGTAACTCCAGCTTCTGCTAAAACGTCACCTGCTCTGTAACTGTTGTGTTTAACAGCACAACGTCAGCCGAGAAGTTAAAAAAACTGCTGCTTTGCATTTATGTTGTGCTGCATGTAAATTACTCATCTTTTCTCTCACTGAACTTGCAGGGATAACTCAATTACCATCACTCCTTTTTCCCTGGACAAATTGATTTTCATTTTCTCTGTGCTTATTTAAGGATATTAAAGCATCATCTTCAATTCTATGCTCAAAGGAACCGGATGTTTAATTCTGATAATCCTCGGACACAGAGGGTAGATTTTTTCTGAGATTCATTGCTTATCTCTGAGAACATTCCGCTTAAATTGAAGTTTAGGTCTGTTCTTAAGGCGAACAGGGTATCAGCGAGGCTTTCAAAACACTATTTGTGAGAGACATGCATTGACTGCTGAGCGTCGAGTGTTACTAATGATGATTCTCTAGGGGCAAAACACTATCTGCCAATTTTGAATGCGATGTGGCTGTAATTTTCCCCCTGATTGCACTCTGGTCATGACAAATATTCCAGATATTTAAATATACAGCGAGTGTGGGGTGTGATTGGTGGGGAAATATGCAATGGTGGAGCGATTGCACACAAGATTTCAATTATTAATGTGAAATTCTGTAAAAGCCTCGATCATTTCTTTATAATCCTTTCTCAGGTGGAAATAAGGTAGACTAAAGCAGCAGGGGATGGTAAGAGGTATCATCCCAGTGCGTTTCCTCCCTCACAGCTGTTCACCCTGAGATGCTTTTTAGCTTCTATGCAGGATTATCGACATCTCTGCTTTGCATTTGCTTTGCCATAACGTCCCTCTTTTTTACGCTGCTGATTTCATTACCAGGAACAAGCGACAGACCTGAAGGAGAGACTCCGTGTTGCCATTTGTTCCAAACGCTGTCTTTCTCATGCAGTCGCTTCGTCTCTCAGAGTAAAAAAACACGATGAAGCAGCAAGATTCAGGCATTTTTACTCCTCAAAATGTAGTCGTAGAAACTGGTAGACACATCGATTAACTTTCGATTCACCTGTAGCTCCTGTCTGCAGTGCAAACATCAGGGCAGCCCGATTCCCTTTTGTCCTCCTTTGTGCTGCAAGAACTGTTTTAATATCCATCTTTGGTCAGTCTAGTCAGTACAGATCAACACAGAATAAGCAAAAAATATCAATCACTGTCACTTTTAAGGAGAAAGAAGGGCAGAGGAAATAAAAATCTCCTCTGATTTAATGTTGTCCTGTTACCTTGTCAGTTTTATTTTATCTGGCAAGTCTCTTTTAACTTTCTCAGCCATTACAGCACACACAGCACAATGTTTTTCCACTGACCACGCATGGACTTGAGCCCGTCAGTCTTTTTTTTCAGATTAGTATTGACCAGGTGCCTTTGAGTCTCCTTTCCCGAGCAGAAGACGACGATGTGAGAAGTATTTTTGGAATTGGATAAACAAGCGCTGAAGGCTTTCATTGTCATTTTATTGATTACCCCATTAAGGTCATTTACTCAGTCATCCACTCGGCCAATTGCTCATCAAGTCAATCAGCCAGTCAATCATCGGACTTGTGTTTGTGCACAGTGGTCAGATGCTGGTTAAATGAAGGTCTTTGTCTGTGTTTACATGCCCGCTGATATTCCAGGATTAAAGCAGCCCCTCCAGTGAATCTGTAAATACTCACAAACTGTGGTCAATGCCATAATCAGTGACTTCATACAGAGATCACAAGATACACAATACTGTTATCATAGCTTTTATTTTTTTGATTTTCTGAAAGACAATGAGGATGTGTGTTTGCTGAAATCTAAGCATCACGGTTGCAAATCATTCCCAGTGTGTGTTTGGTTTGTTTAGTTACAGCGACTGTTTCTGTTTAAATCCAGTTTTCATGCCCATCAACTCAGAGCGCTGGGTAATTTCTGAGAAATGCACACGTAAGCAACAGCACCGTCCAAACAAACCCCCGGAATAAACACGCCGAAAGTGAATGAAAGCTCCTTTCTGTCGCTCACGTTAAAGGCCTCCCTGTCCTCTGAATCAAAATGCTCGAACGATGTCATTATGTGCATGTAAACAAAGTCTGACGTCCATTTTCATCTCTAACCTTTTTGTTTTCCCGTCTTCTTGTATTAATTTCTCTCGACTGCTATTGTTCTCTGTGCAGCGTCTCCATCTTTTTTTTTTGTCCGCTTGTCACGCTCATTCTCAGTCTGACATTTTATTTACGTGTTCCATGCTTTCACATTGTTGTTTCTTTGCCGCCCGCTCTGACACAAACTGCTGCTCACAAACTCAAAATGTCCCCATGACATCAGATCATCAGTCAGTATCTCCACTCATCTGTCTCTGCCACTCTTTCTCTCTCTCTCTCAGTCATCTGTCTCTCTCACTCTCTCATACTTTTTTGGCTGCCTCACTCCTCACACACCTTTCGCCTCTCTTGTCTCCAGAACTCTGGCCACAAGGACTGTGATGTCCAGTATGCGGAGCTGGATACTGCAGCTTTGGCCTCCTCTCCCAGCCCACGAAGCTCTGCTCACACTGGCCCTGGGGATCTTGTCGAGTATGCAACCATCCAGCCTAGCTCACACTAGCGCATGCCATTATAGGCCTTTCCCCTCAGACTTTGGCCTCAAGGTACACAGACTCCTCCAGACGCACCCCTTCCTCCGTTCATCCCCACATCACATGCACTCACTCCCCCCTTTGTCATGCTCCACATGGTTCCCTTGTCTAACTTCCACTCTGGTGTTGGCCGTCTTTTGATTTCACCCGCTCTGCAGAAGGTTTGATTGAGGCGGAGATATTTTCAGGCCATTATTTCCACACAATGTAGCACTCGTGGCTGAGATGTGCAGTTCTCTGACGCAACAGAGACAGTATGAGTCCTGAATCTAGCCTTCAGATGTTGCGATATCAGCCAGATACAGTAAGTTATCTATTATTCTGAGGGAAAAAGGCATGTAAAAGAGGCCTCGCTGACCGAAAAAAAAAAAAAAAACTTTCAGCCTTTGTATGCATGAATCCAGATTTAGGAGAAATGATCCCTACTAATCAATAATATGGGAGATTAAGCTGCATGAGTGTTTTGCATGAACATCTTGAAAACAAATGCTGTCTCGCTTTCCACACAATTTGATTTATACATGTGAAATTGAACTGTGCTTTAGGGTGTTTTTTTATTTTCATTTTTATTTAATGCTGATTCTTAACAAAAGTGACAGTGAAAAATATTGAAGATGTCGCATGCAAAATATTTCCAGTCACTCACAAAGAAAATGTGCTTCTTAAGTGATTATGCCACGGATGACAACCCTGATTGGTAGCAGGGCAAACAAGCTCTCATCTACAAGATGCTGCTCTGATATCTCGTTTGAACCCCACAAGAGAGAGCCGGGGAGAAATCCTTCCATCGCACACAAATACAGTCCTCTGCAGCACTTGAAATCTTCAGCACACACACACAGAGCAAAGAGGGATATAACGGGGCACAAATCACCATGTTGCTGGTTAGCCTGGTTTCTATGGCAATTCGTAAGGCAAGTAATTCTCCAGGCAGTTCAAGAGGCTTTCTTGAGGCAATTGTTGAGACATGCTGAGGCACACCGCAAAGTGTGTGTTATTGAAATACTGTAGCAACGATTTGCTTCTCAATCAGAGGCAATTTCATCCAGAGGAAGTAAATGTGGATGTAAAAGAAATGATTTTGTGCAAAGCTTCAAAAAGCTTGTTTGTATGACCGTTGCCAGTGTGCCACGCCGTCATGAATGAGCAGCATTTTAACAGACGGGCAAAGATGCACATTAATACTGTTTGTCCTCTTGAACTGCAGTTTTGGACTCGCAGGTGTAACACCACCACAGAGCATGAAGTTAAAGCCACATTATGTCTTCGGTTTGAAGTTTGAGCTGACGTGATGCCAGTAAACAGGTTTAACAACCCAACAACTCAGCGAGTCCAGCTCCCTCTGGACAAAGCACCTGGTTGCCAGGAGACCGTTTTTCTTTTATCCGACTTAGCTTTAATTATTTGCCTCTTGACGGTTCTTTTATCCAACTTCCTCAAGAAGTATTAATAATGCAGACTTATCCGTAACAGGTCAATTAAAAATCCTTTGACGTGCATGGTGACTAATAACGACGTCGGCTGTCATCAGCTAGCTTCTCTGTATAAACACAACAACAACACACAGAAGATGTATTTCAGTCAGCCAGCTCATATGAAACAGATTTATTTTTGGGACACTGGATCTGTGCAGTCTGACTTTGTCACCCCCTCCCCGTGACTGGGGAGCGACAACAATGCATTTTCCCTGCAACCTCCAAATTATGTTTGTGTGTACAGTACTCATTTGTTTTCCCACATACAGCGCGTTGTTGCGTTGAGACAAATGCTCAGAAAGACAGTCCTGATTTAACCCAGGCTGTCTGTTCACTGTGAGTGGAGAAAGTTTCACAATCTGACTGCATATACAGAACAAGCTCGCTCCACCACCATAATATGTGACGTAGGCTGAAAATGTAAAGGTCTTGCATACAGAAACAATATTATAATTATAATTGCATACCAAAAACTATATACGTCCATACGGTACCAACATATCATTATCATTACCTTATCTTTGGCAGCTGCATGCGAGAGAGCTCCTCAACGTCCCCCAAAAAATATCCATAATTTATTTTGGCTTTGGGTCAGTGAAATTTGGACATGATGTCTCCGAAGATGTAAGAAAATTCCAGGAACATGTAAACCTAAAATAAAAAAACCTTTTCTTCAGCATTTGCATACTATAAATGTTTTTTCGCTGGGCACAAGGTTTGAAAGCTGATATCTGATGTGAAAACAAGTTCCACCCAACCATCAGATCACTCGGCTCTGAGACAGAGCGGACAAATGAATGAACATTGATCCAGTTCTTATGACGGCTTAAACAAGGTGTTCAGTCAGCAGCTCTGTAACCGATGGTGTATTGTAGCAGCGGAAGAGTTTCAGCATGAAAGTCCTCCTGGGAATTGCCTGTTGACATTCCCTGTTTGTAATAAGGCATTAAGCCCCATCTTGACTGGCTCCAGTCACGGGGTTACACCACTCAATAAAATCTTTGTTTGCCGAGCCAACGACTGAACTACTAGTTCATATCCAGGCTGAAAAAAAATCCTCACTTTATTCTTTGAGAGGAATAAAGGTGTCTAAGTTCACCTTTGCTCTGTGACTTAAAAGTAATCAGCGAAATAAATCAGCCCACTTTTAATCAAAGCCTGATTGTATTTTTTCTGGCATCCATCGGCTTTGACAGAGTTATTACATTATCAGATATGAAAACCTATTTGGGCCACACTTCTCCAAGGTTATGCTATCTGCCCGACATACTGATGCTTAAAAATGACTTCAAGGTGAGATTTCATTTCAGATTACATTTAGATTAACCTTTGCTTTTAAATGTATGCATTTGAGCAAGTTCCTCTTGTCCTCTTTTGCTTTACATCTGCACAAAGGTGGAAATGAATCCCAAAGCTTTTCTGCCAGAGAGAAAGAAGACGCCTGACCGAGAATCAGCTCTGTAGAGGGTTTCTGAACACTGATGTTGGGCCTTAACCGCCATCTTGACCTGTTTCTTTTAAATCTCACACTTTAGTAACATGGTTAAAAAAAGCCTGTTGCATTAATGATAACACTGCTTCTTCAGATCCCCCAAAGCAAAGCACCTGTAGCCGTCTGTTGCATTTGCTCTTTGAATAATTATCAAATTGTTCATTGAGCAATTCTGAAGCTGCTCTCCGGTCTGTTCTCGCAGAGTAAGCAACTGGCAAAGCTGATCAGACGTGCCGAAGCATGTTTTGTCTCATGTTTGAGTCGTGATGTTTGCACGCTGCTGTCTGGCAGAATAAACAGTGTCACTGAAGACAGATATTAGGAATGAAAACAGTATGAAAGTGAAGTCATTCGTCTATTTTGGGTAAAACTTTCTGTTTCCACATTTGCACCTTTTTTTTTTTTTACAGAAACAGACTGGGACAGAATAAAAGATGCTGTCTTTAATTGCTTTTTAAAGAAATTATTATGTTGAGCAAAAAAGCATTCAGCCATAATATCCAGTTATTTGCATAACATTATACTTTACTTCCCAGCGGAAATATATTAACATTATTATTGATTAAAGAAACTTTATAATAACATTTTATAGATTATTTAATTCTTTGACGAATCTTTTGATGATTTTCTGCTGGATGTGGTTGAAGTCGACATGAAAACACTGGATCAATAGTGATCGATGGTGTGAGCAGAAACATTTCATATACAACAGCTTCCTAAGATGGTGCAAAAAAAAAAAAAAAACAAGCTTTGATACAAATGTCTTTGGTTAAAAAAGAGAAAAAAGCTTTTGTGCTGAGAAAGTCAGAGAAGTGCCCATCAAGCTAAAAGCAACACAGGTTTGAAAACTAAAAGCTCCTTTTGGCAAAAAACAGAAATTATGACCAAATGTAGATTTATCCATCTTGAAGATTTTCATTTCGATCTCTTTGTGTTTTTCCCAAGTTTCATTCTCTGTAGTGATCAATCTTTTCTTTGTTTGGTCATGCATGGCAGTCATTACACTGGCAGAGACAGAAAACAAAACAACGTCCACCACTCGTACTTATGTGGATGTTAAGTTACGTTACTTTTAAAGTTAAAGTGAGTCTGTTGTATTAAAAGTCAGACTGAGCTGTGTTTGGGATTTTTCCATGAAATTGACCTCTGACATTCAGGTCATAATACTGCAAATAATGCAGGCATTATCTCCGTCAGCGATAGTGAATCTTTGACATTTTGACTTTATATAAGCAGTTATACCTTTAACTAGTTTACTAATATGACACTGATTTGGAGACAGCGGGTTAACTCTCCCCGGAGGACATCAAACATTGACACTGACTCTCAAACAGACTCGTGATAACATCCTGTAAAAGGAAAGCTGAAGTCCTGCTCCAGATGTTTCTGAATATCTTCGTGTCAGCAGACGTCGCATCTGTTTCTGTCCAGTGTTAAAAAGCGAGTGAGAGCTGCAGAGTTAACAATCCGTGTTTTCAATCAGCTCCTGTCATCTCTCTCCGGTTTGCTCTGGGTTTCAGTGTTTGCAGCCAGTGGTCAGCGTGTAAGAGCCCTCTGGTTTGTCTGAACACACGCCTCCATCACTCGCTCTTTAGGAGGTTTGGTTTTTCACTTCCAGTGGGCAGAGTTTGATCAAACAACAGCTCCTGACATTCATTTAAACCAAAGGGGGAAATCCAGAAAGACTGCAACTGCCTCATTTTTTTACTTAAACTGTCTACTTTTATTCTAAAAATCTCAAGCAATAATGAATAATTTCCTTATGAATGGGCACTCTATGTTTTAAATTTCTCTTTAAAAGAAAGTGTATGTCTTTAGATAAGCCATTATCCTTGATCATCATAAACTTTGGCCCACTGCCCAGAGTTTAATGTTCAAACTCTGGAAATGCTTAGAAGCAGAAAAAGACACATTCGGCTTGATTTCTGCTGAAGAGCAGCCTGAGGTGAAATAGACTACAGTCCTAGAAAATGTAGTGATAAACAAAAACTTATAGGTCAAACTCCAGAAGCTGTGAGATGGCACACAAGTGACTGCAGGCATCAGATATTGGTGAAATTAATGAATAAAAACAGATTTTTTAAAATTCTTTTTGTGCAAGTAGAAGAAAAAATGCAAATAAGAAACAGGCAGAACTCCTCTAAAAGTTTGGATTTACAGACAGTAATTCAACACCGAGTAAGGCTGGAGAATCCCAAAGCCTGGTGCACACATTACGACCAAAAGCGATGCAGAAATGATATTCAACCTGACAGCGGGCCTTTATTAGTGAGCGCTGTTTATTGTTGGAGCGACGTGGTGAGCTGCTCGCAGACAAACACGAACCTGAGCGGAGCCGCGCTGTCAGCGGAGCAGAAACTTTGTTTACAGCAGGTGAAGAAAGACGTGACGCTCTGCAGTTCAGACTGCAATGTGGCTCCTCCGGGAAATATGTCTGACCTTCTCCACTCCTCTGATGGAAGGAGCCCACCTGATGACCCTAAATACCCCCCGCACCCCCTTTATGTCCACCTATGTTTGACACATCACACACACTTAATAATAAATAAAGGCCTGACATCAGATTTGGTGAAACCTAATACATTTTTTACTTCAAAGTCTAAAAAATCTGTCTATCTATATATCTGCCTTCAGTAAGGAAATCAATTACATTTAGTGATGGTGGAAACAACTTGCTCATTGAAAAAATTTCAGTGAAATTATTAAATTACATTAGGCGATGCTAAGCTAACCTGGTGCTTTCTCCAGCTTCAGCTATAAAAGAAAGAGACTCTGCAAAAATGGAAATAAGCGTATTTCCAAAAGTGTCAAACAATCGCTCCTTTGAATAACTGGTTCTGATTTTTAAATTGACTAAGCTTGATAAGCCTGTTTTTTCCTGGTTTAAGAGTTGTTCTCACAGTTGTATTTTTCTTCCAAGTGACACCATGTCCCCGTCGTGGAGTCAGACTTTTCTCGGCAGTTTGCTAAAAGTTTTCTCGCCTGAATCCCAAAACATCTTCAGACACTCTAAAAGTTGTGGAGAGCCGCTCCTCAGACTGTTGCTTTTAATTTCACTCCAAATCATCGAAAGTCTTCTCAGCAAGCGAAAGAAATTAATAACCTGACAACGTTTTTTTCTTCTCGGGCTGCCTGAGCGAGCCTCCATGCTGACCCCGAAGCAAATAAGCTCTTCAGACGCCGTGTGTGTCAGGAGAGGTTTACTCGCGTGTCGTCTGCTGCGAAAACACCGATTCACCTTCACACAAGATCAGCGCTCGCCCGCTTTTGTCTCCCTGACGTCTGCCGCGCTCGCCTTGCCGTTCAAGCCCTCACAGTGTCATCGTGAATTAGCACTTCATCTTTGGGGCATCGTATCTTTGTATCGCTCAAAGTACATGTCGATGATATTCCTGCTGAATTAAATGAGGACAAATTAATCTGAGCTTTAATCAGTACAAGTTTCTTTCTAAGTAACGCTACTTAAATGAGCTTGTTAATGGCCTGCTTATTCCAAATCCTTTGTTTTACTCCCCCATGTTTTACCCATGAAATCCACGTTTATGTTGTGACATCTTTATTGTGTAATGTATATTTTCTATAACACGTGCAACAGTTTGTAGGCAGATTTAAGTCTGTTTGTGGTTTTGTTGCCCCGCCAAAACACTTTCAGATATGGGATCATCGTTTTCGTAGATGTAGAGATGCTTGAGGAATATTCGTAAGTTTCCATTTTCACTCTCATCTATTTCCTTTTCTTTTTATCTTTGTGTTTTTTTTTTTGCATGATGATCATTACTGTCATTTCATTATCATGTTTCAGTCACAAACAGAAGAAATGCTGCAGCCACTTTGGGCTCCAGGGGCCACACAAACAAGCAAATTATACATTTAAAGGGTTTTTTGGGGGTCATTTCCTGATTTATTTATTTATTATCATGTCTTATTTTTCCACTAATCTGAACTTTTCATAAGAAGGGGGAAAGAAGTATTGAATGAACCAGGCTACTTTAGGTTTTGTCCATAATTTGAACTTGGGGTTTTAATTCTGGTAACTTTGCCCCCAAAAATTCTCTGGTAGCAGCAAGTATCTGGAAAATGTCCCTCATTCAGAACAACCATTCATTGTTCTTCTTACTGACTGTTTTGAAAAAGACAGCATATTCATTTTCTCAAAATGGCAAAAGTATTTCTTTTAGTGTTGTTTGTCCAGATCAGGATCAGTGACCTTACAACGCCACAGATGCTATTCTGAATTTTGTGGTGATTTTAAGACCTGTGATGGTTTTGCTATAAAATCCCTTCTGTTAAAATGAGTAGGAAGCATTCTGGGTAGCAGAGTCAATATAAATTTAATAATAAAAAATAATCACAATTGATATTTGAAACTTGACTCTCCACCCACCCAAAGCACACACTGGTGCATAATTTTAATTCAGTAACTGTATTAATGTCAGTAAAACAGAGATTTTGGTAAGTGTCATCTTCCATGTCACCCACAGGTGGGATGTATGATTTCCTTTTTCCATCACTGGATTAAATCTATGTGTTTATTTGAAGGTGATGTTCAAAAAGCAGCAAAAGTTTGCATTACCCACCCTGTGCCTTAATTAAAAACTTAAAAAAAAAAAAAAAAAAAAAAAAAAAAACTACAGACAAGTTGACTCAGAAGTTGCATGACCAGACTCTGGGTTCACACAGGGTCAACATGAGGACTGACATCCTTCCTAGCTTCTTGCAATTTTGTTTTAATGTCTGATAACTTATCAAGTAAATCTGTTTTAGGCATAACTTCAAGAATCACAGAAAAGTGTAAAGAGGCGCTCCACAGGTTTTACACACAGAGAGCAGTTTGTTCCTCGTGATGAGTTCAGCTCATGAAAAAAACTGTTTAATGTCTCATAGGTTTTCCACACTTTGAGAGAATAAAACCAAAGATGTCATCAGGGTTACTTTAGACTGTCAAAAGAATTATGAGAAATGCTGTGAACTTGGGGTGTGAGGTTTGAAGGATTTGGGCCTTTGCCAGCTGGGGATTGCCAAATGAAAGATGCCAGTGAGTTGCATTGTGGGAACTGCAGGATTCAGTATTTTTTGGATCTACCACATTATTTAATCATTTGTTTCCTTTGAGTCCACAAACTTAAAGTAAATGCAAAATTGTGCCCCTTGAAATAGAAGGTTTTAATCCAAGTATCGGCACAATTGTGGGAATGAAACTGAACTCAATGACTTAAATCAGCTCAATTAAACAAACTACATGTAGCTAAAAAAGTGTTTTTATATGCTTATTGTTTGATAAAATTACTTGCATTATGGATCCAAATCCAGACTGAGATTTCATACACAATAACCACCACAAACCAAACACCTCCACTGTTTCCTGTATCTGTATCAAATCCCTCTTACAAGCCCAGAGCGGCATAACTAAAACTCCCGCCGGCTTCAACCGGTTTGCATCTCCATCTGTGTCTGCACCTTTCTCATAAAAATAAGCCCTGGGTGTGCAGCATCAGAGGCTACTTATGCACTTATAGCACATTTAATGCCACATCTGGTGCCGTAATAAATGCACTGCTCTTACAAATTTCCTTTTACTGTAGGCATAAAAGCAAACATTTGTCATATAAATCCCACGTTTTTAACAGTCTGACAAGTTAATACAGGAACAGATAAAACAATGTCATTGGAGGAGTGATAATAGTTGATGAATACCAGTTAATCCGACCCTGTCAGCATCGTGGTTGCTCAGTGTAGAGGAACATATGTATGGATGTATGAAATAATACTGTTAAAATGTGACATCGCCAAATACTGTTTGATGTCTGTTTAGTAAATCACTTGCTGCGCACTGTAATGTACTGATGTCAGTCCATTTTGGGTGCAGCCAGCCTTCCTCGGATAAACTCTGCAAACTCTGTGACCCTGCAGTCTCGTCTTCTTCCTCCTTGTATTTGTCTTCTTCTCGCAGGACTCTGGGAGGCGCCCAGAGGAGCTGCTGAACCCGGCTGAATACCTGAGCTACCAGCGCGTCTGCAACATAGAACACTTCCCCGAATCTCAGCCCGCTCCGGCCTACCCTCCTGTCACTTTCCTGCCTCAGCACCCCTACGCTCAGCACCCGCCCAACGAGCCCATGTACTCCAACACCGGCTTCCCCGCCCCCGGCCCCCGAGCTCCGTTCACGTTCCCCAAGGAACAATCTGTGTGACACGCCACGTAACTTTTTGGCTCCGCGAGAGGCAACACGATAGTGCTACAAACGCTTCATGGAACAGAAACACAGCTCTGCCGAAACGGGATGTTTTCCCACCTCGCTTCTGTTTATACTATAAGCTTAAAACACGTGTGGGCTTCCCTCCAGTCCCTCCCCAACATGATGAAAAACGTCTGTAAAGTGTGACCCGAGTCCCTTGTGTATTGTGCACTGCCTGCTCCACTGAGGCTGTCTGTAGGACCCAGCTCACCTTTGTGATGTTAGCGTAGCCGCCACCGCCCACCCGCCACTCTCCCCTTCACCCTCACACGCCCACGCAACCTGTTTGTTTCCGATCGCTTCCTCACCTTTGAATATTTCACTTTTATTTTTTTGCCAACCGTCTAAACCGTGTACAGAATATGCCATTTTATCACTCAAGATGTTATTTTTTTTCTTCTTCTTGTTTTTTTAATACATCTCCCAGAGTGGTAGTGACCTTTTATAGCAACGTGCTTCTTTTTGTTTGTTTTCTGTTCGTCTGTCAATCATATGCTTGCTTCTTTGAAAGTCATATACTATACTGTATGTGTGATCGAGTGTGTTCTGGTGAAAAAAAAAAACAAAAAACCCAAAAACAAATGCCATTTTTAAAACTAATTATCAATCTATAATGACATGGACTACCCCTTTAATGACAGTTAATGACAGGGTTGTTATGTGAAGATGTGAATTGGCAGTCTCTCAACTGAATCCTTCATTACTTTTCATAATAGCTTCGCTGTTATGGAGTTTGACTGGATATTTCGGATTATTAGAAGCGAATGTTATCTTCATTAGCTACAAAGAGAAACCAAGGGCTTGAGATCCAACAGTATCTACTTTCTTCTATTTCTCAATGTATTATTATCCATCCATGCAGCTTATTATTATTATTATTATTATTATTATTATTATTATTATTATTATCGTTATTATTATTATTATTATTATTATTATTATTATTGTTACATACCAGTAGTTGCCAAAGACATATAGTTTCATTCAGTTCTTGTCCGTTTGTTTTCATACCAGTGTTTACATTAAAACTACCTTGTTTGATGGGAAATTAACATAGTTGATTGGCAATATGCTTTTTTTCCCCAGTTTACATTATCGCTTGCCATATGCTGTATTTTTCCATATCTGTGTGTGCAAAAACTTGAGTTCCTCACGGAGGCTGGTTTGACACTGTGCAGAGTTATCAACCATCAGGAGTCGTTCTTTATGCGGGTGCAACAGAATGAAGACAATCACGTACCTGGGTTGTCCTGGGAAAAAAACAAAATAAAACAAAAAATATAAAAACAGGTAAAATATTTTTTAAGTTGCTCTACTCAGACCTAAAGGGAAAGACTTTTTCAAGGACAGCCCACACATTTAACATATTTAAATATTTTTTTTGGATATGATTTGTACTAATATAGCCTAAAGACTTTCAAATCAGTCTGCGAAACACTGAAGAGAAAAGCTTACTACTGTATTTTTTTAGAAAATGCGTAGTTATATACAATAGCACTCCACTTATTTTCCATTTTACACTGTGACTGTTCATTTCAGACCATACATAAGCTAACGTGCTTGACGAGCCAACTCCAGGATACTGCCTCCCACACGCAAGCCCTCTAGACACAACTAATTTGCATCAACTGAAAGTTCACATTTTTTGCCATGTCAGATGTATGTTTGGACAAAAAAAAAATCAAAGAAAAGAAAATACTCGTGCTTGTGCTCAATGTGAAAAAAAAAATCTTGAGGTGTTGAAGGTAATGTAGTGTTTGCTCTTAATGGTGGTGGTTAATGGGATAGAGTAAAACTTGTGAGACTTTCTCCTGTGCTCACCTTGTTGTCTTGCAATGGCTCGATATGTGTGCTAGCATTTAGTTTAACCAGTGGTCCGAGCTGCTGAAGGAGTTTGATATTGATGTATCTGCTGTGTGAAAAAAAAAAAAAACACTGAAACACTACTTCGTCTTTATGTGACACATTTACTATTCATGACATCCTTCCTTTTCATTATTCCCTCATTATTATTATTATTATTATTATTATTATGACATGTGAGTGCTGCTACTTGCTGCAGAGTATGCTGAAAATGTAATACATGTAATACTTTCACCTGTCGAATCCTTATGTTTTCAGTCACATTTCATTATTTCGAATGTCCTGAAGATAACTGCCATGTTTGATTTCACCCTCGACCTTGCTGTTTTGTGTTTTGTAAGACTGTAACATTTAGCTTTTATTTTTTTAAACATATACATATATATAGGCTTGCAGCACATTTCTTTGTACATTTGTGGAAGGATACCTGAATATATGTTAGGGTTATGACCTCTTTTTTTGTTGCCCGGGATGAAATAATGAAATGATGTGAAACAATTTAACCTCTTTTTTGTTTTTTTGTTTTTTATTTGAGCTATGTTTGATGTAAATATTAACAATGTATCTGATGTGTGGAAAAAAAACAAGTCATGCAGTTTAACATTAAACTTCACAAACTACCCATGTTATAGTTGCTGTTATTCTCTTGCCATCCCATTTCCACTCCTCTGATACTGAGTTTAAAGCTGTGGTCATTGAGTTCTTTTTCTGGCCACTTGGGGGCAGTAGAACGAGCCAGAAACAGAACAATAAAGTATGACTTTATAAAGCTCATATGGCTAATGTCCACATCCAGATCTCCTGAGGGAAATATCTGCCTCCTTAACCACTAAACACTCCACCATGTTCACCATCAAAAATGCACCTGCTGGAGTTAGTTTCAAGCCGCATTCACTACATCGCAAATTAGAAATGTCAACAAACTACTGTATCGTCAACAGGAAGAAGTTCTCAGATGAAATTAGGACTAAAGCAGTCACGTCTAATCCATACTATGTCAAATCATTGCTCTAACAGTGTAATCATCTGTACCCAGTTGTTGTTGGCTAAAGGCAGAGGAGATGTAGTTTGGCTGCCAGAGAGCACGCAGCCCACAGCAAGCCCCCAGGAACAGAGCTGCATGTTGAAGGCTTCATGCCCAGAAAGATTCTCTTACCATGAACATCCGTTACAAAAGCCAAAGAACATTTCATAAGCAACACACGCAGGAAAAAAAAAAGAGAAGAAAATCCTCTCGGGAATATTCTTAATTTGAACTATTGGATCCTATAAAAATTTCAGATACAGATATTTTCACCCAACATTTGTAGAATGTTTCACTGAAAGCTGCAAAGAATATCTGGAAAACGAATAATTAGAGATCCTGTTTGACTTACCGTTAACAATGTCATGTGTTGTAGATGATCAAATCACAAGTGGACAGTGCTGAGCAGAGGTACGAGGATGAGGATGAGGATGCGTTGAGATTCGAAGTGTGTGCTCACGTGTCTCATATATGAGGTGAACTTGTTGAGATTGACTCTTAAGTCAATCTCAACAAGTGGAGTAAGTGGAGTAAGTCAACAACAATGGTTTCTCCAAGTATGTGTATAACCCACAATGCACTGCAGCAGTTAGTACAAACACATCCATGGTTAGCAGTGGCAGTAATGTACAAAACGTCTCTATCTGACAGCTTTCTGTTTTCAGTTTTTCTAATATATCTTAAAAGTCTGATTAGGTCAGCTTACGTGTGTTTTGATTATCTCGCCTAGTTAGCAGATAGTAAATAAAGCTAGCTTGGTATACTACTATTCTAGTAAAAATGTCATTTGCAGTTCATTTTTACTTGGATTGTTGTAGCGTCCAGCTTGCATCTTTATTTCCAACATTATCTGTAAATGCATGGAAAAACTTCTTTTTCAAGATATAATAAACCCACAGCAATAATAATTATGATAATCGAACGCCTTCGCCTCATTAAAATGAATCTGAAGGTGTTGATAATTTATAGCGCTAAGCCCACAACTGGCAGCGGTCCATGATAGTTTGGGCTGTAAGTGTACAAGGGCAAGTTTTAATCCCCACGCGTCCCTCGCCCACTTTCCATCTGCTCTCCGAGTGGCCTCCGTGTGACATATGCTGTTACATAATACCAAGGGCTGAGGGGACATGAATGAAGGGAATTGGAACTACTCATGAAACACGGCCAAGAACAACAAGAGGCAAAGTTAAATCTCGGGATCCCAAGAGTCCGTACAACGGAAACTGATTTATGAGGACATTTAAAAAAAGATGGAGGGGAACGCTTATAGTGTATCATGTGAATAATGCTGACAGAAAAGCACATCTTAAAACATCTTTAAAATGCTTTCAGAAAGGACTCAAAAGCCCAGTAGAGACAGAATAAGCTGAAGTTTTATGAGGAATCGTATGGTGGCGCCATCCTGTGTTCCAGGATTTAGCTAAGTTTCAGTGAAACAAAGGACATCATAGTTCCTGATATCTGGTTTTAAACTGACGCTGGCACGAAGGCCATCCAGGTTATTGTCTAACGTCTGTACATTAGCTAGCAGGATGCTTGGCAGGGACCCATTTGGCGGGACCACAGCCAGTTTTTGATCTTTCTGCTTTAACTTGGTGTTGCCTTCCATACTGAGGCGGACACACAGGTGGAAGCAGAGATGGCCTTGCTTATCTGTGTGGTCAGAGCGATAGCTGGTGTTTGTCCCCTGCACCTTTTTCTCAATGTTCACGCCAATGTTTGCATTTGAAAGCCCCGACCAGCCAAGCAGCACAATCAGCAGGGGGAGAGTTCACAAAGCTGCAAGTCATCCATCTTCTCATCTTGACGAATGACTCATAGTGAAGTCCAACTTTTTATCTTGGTGACCGAATGTCCTTTTAATCATTTATTTTAACTCTTGTCTTTAAAAGGATGCTAACGTTACTTCACAATGTAATGTTGATACTAGTTGAAGGCATTCGTTTTGCTTTGGAAGTGTAAAATTATCTTCTTGTACTTGCTTCAGTCACGCTTGGTATGTTTGCGTAAAGCTTTCTGGCTGATGGTTCTGTTATAAGTCGGGCTGAGAAGGTTTGCCTGATGAGTTAAATGTAAAGTCTTTGTTAAGTGACATATGTGTTTATCTGCATTTAAAGTGGGGAAATGAGATCCGATCACAGGCAGTCATGCACGTGGGGACGCACTGTAATGCCGGGTCTGAACTAAAGTACTTAGAGCTGTCCACTTGATTGGATCACCCAAAACCCATATTAATACCAGACCTGAACAGGATGTTAGAAACTCTCTGCTGCTTCCTGCCTTCGGTACGCATAATGCACGAGTATTAGCGTCCGGCTCACTGCACACATGAATGGCCCAAGAACTGTAAGCAGTATACTGTGCAGCTGTGATAATTCAATGTAAAATCTTATCACACACATTTTTGTAGTTTGAAAGGCAAAAAAAGTCTTTTTGGGTCTCAGTATGTCACATGACCTGCAGCGGCCAGTTTAAAGTATTTCCCAGTCCAGTGTTGTTTCTCAGCTCTGTCTGGGCTTTGGGTTAATCCTTTAACAGGCTACTTGGCTTACATGGATCTAATTTGGAGAGCTTCATGGCTGTAAAGGTAGCAGGGTAGCTAGAATGCACGTTATCATGAAGTGTTATGTTTAAGGAAATAATTTGGCCTTGTTATGCGGCTTCCTCTGTTTACACACTCAGGTGCACTCTGAGCCAAATTGAAGAGTGTCCTTCACACCCAAACTGCTCAGTTGTATTGGAAGTTTTTCAGAATTTTTCTTTCTAAGTGATGAAAAATAAGGCATGTTCCACAGACAGGTCAATGCTATGAGAGCAAAATATCATAAAATACTTTCTGTCTGGAAGCAGTAAAATAAAAAAAGAAGAAGCTTTGGGTTATCTGCAGAAAGTTAAGAATATGTGAACTAAAGTACATGTGCAGGGGCTGAATCATGCAAAAGAAGAAGTTTATTTTATGTAGTATAGACATAAAATTGTTAAAATCACTATATGCAAAGTGTTTTACCTTTTACCTTTCTATTTCATTTTTCTGTTGTTAAGCTTTGTTGCTTTTTTGGTTGCGTTCATATTTGATTATGCAGTGTTATTCTGTGCATAAATAATATGGCATTTTGTAAACGTTTGTCAGAACTAGTTCAAGTCACGATGTTCTTGTCTCCCTGCCTCAGTCCCGATGACTTTTTGTTTTCAAAAGCATTTACTCTTCTTTAAAGGTGCAAAGAAAAATTAGATTTGTACAGTAACACTGGACACCATTTGTTGTATAAGGAGATACCGTGGTTTTAGAAAATGTAGCTTTCAGGGAGGCTGCAGGCAAAATATATTCCAACAATCAACCTTGGGGGAAGACTTAAAGTAACCGAAGTAGAATATAGTATAAAGTCATGAGTTGTGAAAGCTGAGGAAGTTTTATTGGAGTGAATTAATTCAGTAGAAGTTCAGAGAGTCGCCCAGTAGGACGACTCTGTCAGAAACAACTAATCAGAAAGAAAAGATCAGAATAAAACATATCTGAACACTGAATCAACTTTTACACTTTATTTTACACTTTCCTTTTGAACTTAGTATTTTAAGACAAATGACAACATGTTAGGTGGTTTATTATGTGCAGAAGTGAACTAAAACAATACAGGGACTTCCTTTTTATTTTTCTTTAGGTGAACAAAAACACCTCGTGATGCTGTGGAGCTTCACCCACTGCTGCCCTCTGTAATGTGACAGCACTGAGGCTTGGTTAGTTATGTTTAGGCGCAAAAATGACGTGGGTAGAGTTTGGAAAAGATTATGTATTGGGTTAAACTGACCACTTTGTTAAGGGTAGTGGACCTTTGTTGTCATGGTTACAAAAACAAACATACGGTCAAGTTTGGAGAATAACTGTAGTCATGACTTTAAAAAAAAAAAGAAAAAATTGAAACTGGGATCAAAAAGAAGAGAACTATGCAAAACATAAATGCTGCTTGTTCTTTTACACTGAGTCAATGCAACGTTTAACGACTAAACTGTAAAAAACAAGACCTTTTTTACTTGCTTATTAATCAAAGTCATTACTATAGTTAACGTAATTATTGCTTTCTAGCCTTTATTCTTACTCTATTTAACACATATTTTTAATTACATTCTTGATTCTTAAAGGAGCTGACAGTCACAAATTCCACTACAATTATACCCTTTATGATTATATGTGACCGATGAAATCAAACTTGAACTTAAATTGTCACAGAAAGGCTTATAATCTTTATAACAAGTAGCAGCAGAAAGAGCACAAGAGCTTCACAACAACTTTTAAACCCATTTTTTTCTTTTTGTGAAAGTGTAATGTTGCTAAAGGGCCAGATTTTAATGCACTCTGAGCTGCAAGTTAAGTTCATTGTTTTTGTTTTTGGAGACTGTCAAACTGCAGAGAAAACATTTTACTGAACCTTCATTTAAATTAACCTTACTTCATACCAGCAGCTGAATATTGGTAGTTATGTAAAGAGCATCATGATGTTATAATAAAAATAGCAATAACATAACAATTTCACAGTTTCAGTTTCACACTGTGTTATGCATGATAAGTAAATTGTCAAGGACAATGTAAAGCAGATGATGAGATGACTGTACGTACTGTGCAGTACATTGCCATCTGATGCAAACGTTTGCTATACCACCACTTATTAGAAAGGAGTTTATTTTAACTGTAGCTACTTCCTGCAGATTGATGTATGGTTGTGGAAGAAATATTTTGTGGTGGTGCACACGTCATGTCTGACCTCCAGGCTTGACTGGGCTTGTGAGTTGTGAAATCAAAAGTTACACAGAAAAAGACAGATGAAGCTTCCAATCTGTCACTTTCTGTGCCTCCCAACACATGTTTCTTGTGAAATATGTGCTCCAAATGCAAAGGCCACTGTACAAAACCAACTTATGATATTATTCAAGATTTGAGATTTTATTATTATGTGCACGTCAATTTCACAGAGAAGTCACTGGCAATGAAATCCTTGAGTTTTTGGCTCCTTTAAACAATGCTAAAAAATATTATATATAATCATATAATCATAGGAAGGACCACATGGGTTAGGGTTAGGACAAGAAAAGAAAAACAGCTATAGTTTTAAAAATAAAAAATAAATTTAAGTAGTAATATAAAATAAAAACCTAAAATATAAATCATACAACTAAATAAAATATTTAAATATAGGTATTGATAAAAATATGGAAAATACTGTTGGACTATTGAGGTATAAAGTATAGAAATAGTGCAATTATTATATAAATATATTGTAAAGTGTGATAATCTAATGAAGCATGTTCAGTAATAATATCTGACAGTTATGTGTCAGCTATTGAAAGCAATGTGCTGATGACAGATACCAATGAAAGCTGTGAAAAATAACATGACATAACACAGTCATCTATATCTTTTACTCTATTAAAAGCATAAAGATCTGTTGTTTTAAGTCTGTTTGTATGGGCAATAAAAAAGCAGAATTTGGCTGAATACCATACAAAAATGGTTCATTTCCTCATTACTGTGGGACAGGTTAACTTGAGTGCTTTCTCCTGAGAGATGCAAGGATCGCTTGAGAAGTCATCCAGAAAAGCCCACTTGATTGGATTGGGTGAAGTCTCCTGGAACAAATCCTCTGTGTCACTTTTATGTAACATGTCGCTCTGCTCTTCTTTGGCTCTTCCCTAATTTGCTTTGTCTTTCTAATATCTAGGTAACAGACATCTCGGTAGCACAGGCTTCAGTAATACCAATTACAGTATGACATCAGAACGGGGCGAGTTGTGCAGCTAGATTAGCTGTTGTACGTCACAGCTTTAATACCCAAGAGGCCACTTTTCTTCTCTGCGACAAAGGTGCACTGCAAATTCTGATTTCCAATTCCCCAGTGGCTCTGGTGAATCCGAAGCAGGTGGCTTCCTTAGAACTTGTCTTCAAAGTGACAGCTGAACAACGATGCTATGAAAACATGTCCAGCAATATGCAATATGATCCAGCAACACCAAAAACTGCAGCGTGAGAAGTAACTATAATGCAGATGCAACATCTCGATGACATATTGTATGTACTGTGGATAAAATGCATGTATGCTGATAAGACTTGATTAACAGGAAACAAGTTATCCATCCTAAATGACAATACAGGTTAGTTCTAATTACCACCCACCTTATGGTGACTAAAGCATTTGTTGCAGCAGCCTCCCTGTCGTGGTGATAACGTTGTTTCAGTGACTTCCAAAACGCTTGTGACTGACAAATAATTACAGACTGAGCGATGCCTGATCTGCCACTTTGACTAAAACAGCAGGCCATCGATTTACCGCTGCAGGTCTATAACGCTGTTGGACACAGACTCAAAAATAGATGCAGGAGAACAACAAATGTGTTTTATTTCATTGTTTTTTTCACATTTGTTTAGCCATCAAAGTTTATATGTTGTATTTATTAGTGGAATGACTCTTATATCCTGTCCATAACCTGACCCGTTTCATTTCATCATTCCCCTGCCTTCGAGGTATTATATTTGTATTTGTATTACATTTTTGTTTACACTCTATTTTATATTTTTATTTGATTTATGGTCTGTCTTGTTCTCCTTGTACTGGACTGATTTTCTTTACATATATTTTTGAGCATTTTGAAGGGAGTCTTAGATTTAAGAAATCCTCTTGCGAGCAGTTGAATCTTACTGGATGTTACAGCGAGAAATTTCTGGGTTTGTTGGGAGTTGTCAGGTTCACCCCATGCCTGCAAGGGTATGCTCTTTCTTCCCACAGTCCAGAGGCATGCAGGTCAGGTTAATTGCCAATAAGTGTCAATTTAGATCTCTCAATGTGCCAGCCCTGTCATTGATGTGGGTGCACCCCATCTCTTGCCAAATGTAAGCTGGGACCCTCCGAAGGATAAAACTAGTTAAAACCCATCACCAGCATTACCCACAGTGCAACTAAACCACCGTCTGTTTAGCTGGAGATCCAAGTATATCATGCTAGTAGCTGCCAATGTAGCCTGAAGCTGCTTAGCCTTAAGCAGAGATGAAGCAAAGGTGACACTCCGGAACCGCAAAAGTTTTATAAAACTTTCCCCATATTTGCAGCACAGTTCCCCAAGATCTGCAAACAGACTCTGATGTGTAAAATCAGCACACTTCCGCTCTGAGGTTAGGTCAGGTGTAGGCAACTGTTGTCTCCAGCAGCAAAGCACAGCTTAATGTACTTCCACTTAATATTACAACACACTCCACTCTTTGGAGAGAGTCTTTTGATCCAGGGGTCAGATGTGATGAAAATGACTGCTTAAAAAGTCCTATATTCTAAAACATTTGAGCATCAACCCACAGCGGTGCACATTAAAACAGCAGCAGTGTGTGGGTTTTAATATTATGCAGATGTCTGTAAAGATTCTCAGCCATCCAGGTCATGGTCATTTCTAATGTTTCGAAGAAAGTCAACTGGACTTGCCTGAGTTTCTTGAGGATGTTTCACCTCTCATCTGTGAGGCTCCATCCACAACTGAAGAAACTCTCACAACTCTTAGAAACGTCTGCAGATGTTGTGACACGCGTGTTGCCCTTAAAAATATTACACCACCTTGACTTTACTTCTGTGAATGGAAATTATTTATAAAACCACAAAACATAGCTATCGTGAAAAAAAGCAGTTCATTTGAACAAACGGCAGATTGTATTTTAGCAAGGACAGTTGTACAATATACAAGAAAATATAATTCAATGTGGTACAAAACTACAAGCTCTCCTCAGAAAAATCTGTGCTGCAGAGCTGATTCAACACCTCTATGACACATTGTGAGCTTCACAAAGACTAGATATCGGAGGCCTCTTGTATTGGATTGTGCTGTATTGAACACGTCTCTGCTATTTCTTCCGTCTCCTGTACCGCTGCAAATTAATAAAAGTGCTAACAAGCTCCCTGGTTACCGCTCGAGGTGGCATAGCAACGAGTGAAGCTGAGCTGCGGCATGCTGTAAAGGAATTATCAGCACACCTGCAACATGTCTGTGACCAATTACACTGCAGCGGGTCTGCATACAGGCTTTAAAGAGATCGCTGTCACACCCAGAATCAAAGACAGGAGTGACCAGGAGCATATTAAAGGAAGCTGAAGTGATTTCTCATTTTCTGTTATGTATAAGCAGGGAAAACGCATCAATTGTGACAAGTGTTTAGTGGATGCATAAACAATTCCATCTCATTATATTCTCCAATAAGTTGGACAAGGCAATTTCCTTTGAACACTTGACCTTTCAGACAAGCATATTAAATGCATCTGTTTTGCTGTGGGTGTGTGTGAGTGCTCATCCCCTGTGTGTGTCGGGGGACTGTTAATGCATCATACTGTAGATGTGTTCCTGCTTTTACTAAACTTGAGCACTCAGAATCGATGCAGCCCGTCTGCGGACGCAGGAAACGGGGGCAGGCGGTGGAAGCGGCGGCTCAGACCGGCTTTACGCTCATTTTTTCTCATCAGCTCTATGCCATATTTTAATATTGTGTTAAGCTCATCGGGATGCATGGAAGAGAAAAGGGGAAACACAGATGAAATTGACTGATTCGCTGCTTCGTGCAAATGGAAACAAATTCCGTGTGACACTTCTCAGCAGAAGGAGATGGGCCTATTCCTCACAGTGGCCACAAGCAATAAGCATTATTCCTCCTGCTATACATCATACCCACTCCCTTCAGTAAGGCCTTTTCCCTTTTCCTAATCACATATTGTTGGGAGAGCAGTTCTAGTATGGCGGTTTCGGCTGAAGTTTATTGATACCGTGACTCAAGTTTTGCAAACTGATTCATTATTATTTGGAAGTGGTTCTCTTGTCTGGCAATTCATATAATATGACAAGCCAAATAATGAATAGGAGATAAGATTTTTGGCCTGGAGGGAGGAAGCGCAAAAGTAGAACAGTTAAATATCCAGTCTCTTTTCACATCTGTGCTGCAAGGGCTCATCAGTAAGAGATTAAATTTACTCCAGAGGATCACACAAAAACTTTTTCCTCCCCACTGCAATAAAACACAATGAGATGCACAGTGCTTAAGGATCTTGAGAAAAGATCTGCTCCCCTTCGTCACAGCCTCAGACTGTAATGGATTCGATTATCTCTGCTATCACACGGGTCACTGACAATTACCAGTTGCTGAAATGTAATCATGTCACACTGTCAATTTTTTTTACGTTTTTTTCTCCTTTAAACTCAATATGGAAAGCATATGTGGCAAAACACAATCCAACCTCTGTCAAACTAAGCTTGGTTTCATTTGATGTTTACTTGTTTTGATTAAAAAATGCAGCTTATAAAATATTCCACATTTTTTAATCAAGGGAAATATTACATCATCATCAATACCACTATCCAATAAGAACAAATGTTTGTTGTGAGGATTTTCTGAACTAGTGAGAAGATTGTGCTGTGTGATTGTGGAGTGTGTGTGTGTGTGTGTGTGTGTGTGTGCGTGTGTGTGTGTGCGTGTGTGTGTGTGTGTGTGTGTGCGTGTGTGTG
>JBAJHX010000049.1:4106506-4142863 GCA_037176925.1 Amniataba percoides | reverse complement strand
TGTCTGCTTGTCGCCTCTCGCTTGTGTCTCCCTGCGGCCTGCCACCTGTCTGCAGAGTTTGCTCTGTGCACGATGCTGCTTGTGTGCACATGAATGAAATGCTCTTGCTTGCGTGTTTGTGTGTGGCTTTGTGGTCTGACTTGGTGTTGCAGCCTGCCAGCTGCTGCCTCTTGTTGTGCAGCTCACTGTAAGCAGGTGTGTTGTGTACCTGTGTTGGTCTTCCTAGATGTAAACATCGCTGTTGTCTTGCACTCAGCCAATTCACAAACCAGTAATTATGATTTTTTTTCCCTCCCTGCCATGTATCCACATGTTCAGCACACACAGTCACATCCTGAAGAAACATTTGCACTCAAAGCCTTTTGTTTTATGTGGCAGTTTGCTTTATTGTTCTTCACATCACAGTCACATCCAAAGTGCTGACTCTGGTCCTGTGCTGCTGCTTAACTCTGCTGCCCCCATTGATGGCCATCTGCTCTTTAAAGGAGGGATTCTCTACATGCCACGAGCCATGAATTTCTCTCATGCCATGAACTCTTGTGATATTTTACAGTGCGTAATGATGTGCATAGCTGACATGCCTTAACCTGCCATTGCATAGCAGATGCACGCCCGGCTTTGGATCTGTACGTCTCATTTCACTGGATAGTGAATTTTCTGTGATGATCAGAGGAGCTTTACTGAATCACGCAGCGGTCGGTGCTGCTTGCCAACTCACAGCCCCAGTAAATTCTGTTTAACTGTTGGCATCCTGCGCTGTTTTTTCTTAATCTGGTTATGGGGGTCTAGATCATCGCTCCTCAGTCTCTGCTGTGCTGAACGTCGTGAATGTTCAAAGTGACGACGTCAAAATGTTGATGTCAGATATCAGCTCTTCAGCTGTCTGTATTCACATAATAAATCTGTTCTGTGTGAGCCTGCTGACTGAAATGTCTGAAGGGAAATGGACGTGACATGGTGGATCGCTCTTGATGGATTTCCTTTTTTGTCTTGGATTAAAACAGTAAAGTTTTCACTTCTGATTCCACCTTGGTGAATTCACCTTGGCTTCGTGTGGGTGGTTTCTGTGTCAAAACAAGTCTGCGGTATAATCCTGGAAGACAGAGCAGAGAAAATGAAGGTGCTTGTGTGAGTGTAGGATTTCCAGCCCCTGCTTAACACTGACTGAAGTTTGCCATTTGAAAGCATTTTTCACCATATTAAGACTCACCTGACAAAAATTTGATTTGCTCACATTTCTATTTGGTGCTTTAACACAGACTTTGCTTTCACATGTCAGACATACAATACACATAAATTCATTAGATGCAGATAGCAAAATATTTAAAGGCATGTGTAATGCCTTAAAAGTCTGATCTTTTAGGGGACATGACTGACAGAAGACATTTCTTTGCTACAGATGTTAAATACTGAATTCTCTTGATAACAAGAAACAACCATCACTGTTGTGTTAAAGAGCCATTTAAAAATGAATTTCACATTCTCAGCGCCATGTTTTCTGATGTTAAAAAGACTTCCAGTCTCACATGTACGATGACTTCGTAAATGAGTCTTGTTTTTAGCATCCCCCCGACCCCCTTGTTATATCTCCTCCTGGAGTGTTTACGCTGTATTCCTGCCTCACAGCAGTATTTTAACAACAAGGTCAATCCTGATTTCCATTTTGTCTTGCACAATGTAGTTCATTAGTATTGTTACCATGTCACCCAAATGAAATCTGGTAAGTGTGGGAGTTTCAGCACATTTCTTATTTACTATAATATCTGATACATTTCAATTTTCCTCCCAAAGTTGTCAAGCAGTGGTGTTCATTATACATTTTTAGATGTTATAGGCTTCTTAGAGTTGCTGATATGTCATATGAGGACAGCTAAAACTTACTTATGTATGCCTTCATTTTAATTACTTGTGGTTTTGAGGTGCCTCAGCCATCAAATAGGTTTTTATTATAGCAGAGAAATGGGGAGAGATTAATCATTCAATGTTCAAGCCCACTCTGGGTTTTCACCTATGTTATATTTTAGCAATGGGGGCACAGACAGATCCCAAATAAATATTTTACACCTATAAATAATTCTATTTGTTTCTTCTGCCTGTGAGGAGCTGGTGCTACCTGCTTTGCAAGCTCTGCAGGCCTCTGTCACGCATTCCTGAATAGTACTTGTGACACCTCAGACTGCATCTCCAGTTTAGAGTGCAAAGTCAACAATGGGAAAACAGACAGCTTATTCTGCAGCGAAACGATGGAATATATATTACCCTGAGGGCGTTCTCTGTTGTTTATTTTGCTTCACTTTCCATAATGTGCCCATTATAGTAGTTCATCATTACGAATAGTAACTTAAATGTGCAGAAAGTCACCTCCGTGTTGGTATATAAACATGGAAATCATATTTTCCGTGCTGTTACTGAATTAATTAGGCAAGATAATGCATTATTGAGGAATGCAGGACAAGGTTTACCATTTAGGGCTTTGTTTGATATTCTGTTCACTAGTCACACTTTTGTTTTCTCCTGCAGTATGTTTAAGCTTTTT
This sequence comes from Amniataba percoides, assembly GCA_037176925.1. Taxonomy (NCBI): domain Eukaryota; kingdom Metazoa; phylum Chordata; class Actinopteri; order Centrarchiformes; family Terapontidae; genus Amniataba; species Amniataba percoides. Next base: position 4,140,327 of record JBAJHX010000049.1, on the reverse strand, counting down.
CATGTGGGCAATGTTTTTGGTGTGCCTCAGGGAGCCGCTTTGGTCCCGCGCTCCCTCTGTGGTTGATGATACTAATGAGGCAGTTTGTGAAGATTAAGACCATTATTCACTCATGTTGTGGTGCACAAAGTGTGTTCCAATTACTGTATCTTACCTCTAGCTAGAGTTAAATGCTGTACTTACTTTTCTCATAGGAGTGGAAAAAAATGGCCCATTTATTTGTTTAAAGAATTGGAGATGGTGACAAGTTAAAAGTGGAAATTCTTGACTCACAACAAAACTCAGCCAGAAATTATACTCACTATCTCACAGCAACAAAAGCAAGTGTTTATTGACGGATGCCAACAGTAACAGTTATGAAAAGATGAACCACAATAATGAAAGGTAACACTTCCAGCATTGATAATAATGACAGTAAATACAAACAATAGCAACATCTGTTATCAGCAGTAACAATGGAGCTGCGTTAGAAGACAGTCAGACTGGCGTTTACTCTACCAGTGAGAAAACTGATTAGCTGAAACATGTGAGGCGGAAGAGGAAACCTGTTAAGTGGAGAGGAAGGAAGGGAGCCTCACCTGAGAGGAGGAGAGAGAGAGCCTCTCATGATGAGACGAGTCTGTATCTGAAAAAGGCTTCGTTTCACTGTTACAGGTGTAAAGTGCAGAACGACACTTTTTATTAACAACAAAACTCTTGGTGTGGCGTCTCCTGCCTCCCGCTGAACTTGTGTTGGAGTTCGAGGGCAGGTCATTAAGCAAGTTGTGGTTCTGCTCTCGTGGTTCTCCTCTCGTTGTTCTCCTCTCTGGGGGGAGCACAATGCAGGAGTCGGCCTCAGAAGCGTCAAATAGCAGATGGCGCAAAGCTTGCCGGTGGTCGAGGGCATTACTCGACGACACTCTAGGGTGGAGGCAGCGCAGATCTGTTCTCTAAGTTGGCCGAGTGAAAGAAGACGAACAGTTGGCGTGTACGTGCTTTATAGTGTGTGGGCATCGCCTTCTGTCGGGGCGCAAAGATCTGTCTCTGTGGGCTGAGGCGGAACCTCAATGGGCTAAACCAACTGTGGGCGTAGTATGTACGAAATACAACAGCAAAAATAATAAAAAATGATGTTTTTATTTAGTACTTCACACTTCACAAGGAATACAAAACAACAGACACAGAAGGATGTGACACGAAAGCAGGTCTGTTAAAATAACTTGAAAGAATTGAACAGATTGAGAGATTTATTCATCTTGGGCAGGTCATTCTGGGGTCAAAGGGCCCTGATGGCAAAGGCACTATGGCGTTCTTAATCTACATTTTGTACGAGTCAATAGAAACCTGCCCAAGAACATCACGATGCAGTCTGTCTCAAGCCGAGTCAAAGAATCTGTGATGCAGCAGCTGAAAGTGAAACCTGACACACCACACCTTCAAAAAAACTCATCAAAAAAATCTGTTCTGAACATTGTGTTTTCATCAGTTTTCCTTTAACTCCGATGATTCAAGGGCAGAAAATAATCCAACTGAGATCCATCGCATTTTGAAATTCATGGCTGGAAATCATACCGGATACTCCAGCGAGATTCTGAGAAGACTTCACAAAATTTTACAAGTTCTAAGAAGTCTGACTGCACAAACATCGTCAGCCGCTTCCATTTTAATCATAAACCTTGACGCTTAAACTGTGTGATGCTAAACCGGCTCAGGAAATGGGGCACATTTCAGTTGTTTTTCCTGATGTATGTATACAGAAACTGACGGGAATTTTCCAATTTCCATGAAGCCATTTTGTGAATTAAATATCATTGTTAATGATGCAATATCTGTGTGTATTGAGCCTTGTAAAATTATGTAATTCAATGTCTCGCTGTGACAGAACTACTCGTGCGACAGTGTTTTCTTTTGTGTAAGACAGTGTAGTGTTACTGCACACATCATAGAAACGTCGGCGGTACAAACATGCCGCCACCGCTCCTGTTCCGTCCTCGGAGATGTATCATGGGAAAAGGCAGTACAGCCCTCCTGTTTTTATTTTAGCTTTGATTTCAGTTCGGCTCTCGTTTCTCTATGTGCAGAGTTTCTTGGCCTATAGGGCATCTGAGAGATGAAAGAGAATTCAGCTTTGTAATATGTCTGAAGTGGATTACAAAATGTACTGGAAAGTAGTCTCGTCTGAATGAAGGTTAATCTGCAATGGAGCAGATGATATCTTGCTTATCGTTCCTCCAATCAAACGGCTTTCTGCAGATGTGACAAGTGATCCAAGTGATGTCATTCTCGGTGTCACCTCAATAAAAGATCACTCATTTAGAGAGAGCTTATAGCACCAACCTGGAAACGGCGAGTTAAGCATGAACGTTGATACATCCAACTGCGAGACACTGTATTTTTGACCTTTCTCTTTTATTCGGCACTAATTGAAGTTCAGAAAGGAGTCTGCATCTCGACAAGTAACAGCAGGGGTGCAAGAAAACAGCAATGAAATGCCAGCATAAGCCCCTCCATAAATAACTCCTATTGTCTTGCTAATTGCAATGGTTGTGCCACAACCTTCAGAACTAAACATATATATTTAACTTAGTCATTGCCCTCATTACAGCAGGCAATGATAAGCCGCACTGAAATAGATGGCCCACAGATGCAGACAGTGAATACCTCTTGTCATCACTCTGTCTGATCTGTCTGATACGGTGGGTGGTGGAGCGTGACACCGTTACATTTAATTTCACTAGCCACTAATCACGAAACTGTACTGGTAATGTATGGGAGCAAAATGGCATATCGGGTGGAAATCCAATGTCTTTTCCTTCTCATTGGTTCATGAATATATTTGTGTTACTTTTGTTTGGCTATCCAGAGGCTACACAGAGGAGACCATAAACACAAATTTATGCCAGTCAAAATGCACCCTTTGCCATAACTATGTAACATAACCAAAATAAATATATACAAGTGTGTGGATACAGACATGTTTTGTCACATATTAGAGTGCAAATTCCCATGACTCCTGTAACCTTCCCTTACATGATATCTATACTTTTTTCTTAATTACAATACAATTCAGTTCATTTACTAATTATCATCTTCCAGAACAGCTATTTATTCTATATTTTCTCATTAAAATCCTCTGTGTAGTGTCACAACATAATGAATTGTTGAAAAAAGTATTACCAACCCAAATGTCTTCTTCTTGATTAACAAAATAAGAAAAATATAGTATATAATAACACAAAAACAGCTCATTTTTACATTTTAGTGGTGGACACAACCTGTGTCTCTACCACATGAAAGATTTGGAATATATTAAAATCCTCATCCAGTCTAATTTCTGAAGCCTGGGGTTGTGTAATAGGCAGCGTGGTTACGCCGTACACTGACAGCTGAGGGTCACAAAGAATTGTATAAGCTCTGACAAGCGTCTTGGGAAATGAGCAATGAACCTGGAGAGGAAATTAAAAATTAAGTGGGTCCTATATGCTGTGCCAAAACTTTAGCATCGTGGAGTGCGCTGTTGATATTCAAGGTGATTATATCACGACTAAATAGAGTGTAAATGTGAATGTTAATCACACAAATCTCTTGACATAAACCAGTTCTCAGAGGCAGCACTGAGGTAATCACATATTTGCTATTCCGAAATCTGCGCCCCTGGTTGAAAGCAGATTACTGTGTGCTGCGGTGTTTGGCTACTTAAGGAGCTGTCCTTGGTGCTGAAATCATGTGGCGAACCTCCTGGCATTTCTCTATTGGTTTTCATACAAGTATCTTAATTAACCATGCATAACATCATAATGGTTAGGTATGATTAGAAATACGTAAGAAGAAGGTCTTTAGAAAAATATATTTGGAATATTGAATTGGAAAAAAAAAACAGAACTCCCATCTTGTGCATGGCTTTTAGACAAACTAGTATTTAAAAAGCTAAGATGTTGCATTTTAGTGCAGAATTAAGATGCTGCTCTGTTCTGCTGTAAATTCAGTTTTTAAAAGCATAGAGTCTTGCATCAGTCCAGTCAAACTGGAGCTGAAATGATTGGTTGATGAATCGCTTAGTTGATTGGCAGAAAAAATAATTGGATGTTTTCATAAGAGGTCATTTTATTTTATCCACAAATTCCAAACATTCACTTGTTCCAGCTTCTTAAGTGTGGGGATTTATTTCCATCCTCAGTTTGGTGGCACACTAAATTAAATATCTTTGGGATTTGGACTGTTGGTTGGATTAAATCATTTCTAGCTTCATTTAAAATCCAAACAAATTCAGAGATAAGTTGCTAAAACCCTGTCATAGCTAAAAGAAGGTGGTGAATAAAAAAAATCCTGTCATTTTTTTAGTGGCAGCGTGGTACTTGTTACTTTATTCAGTGTCAAAAATGAGACCTCCAGATGGATCGTCATTAGTTTTGTCGTGTGACCTCAAATATTTGATGTTGCTAAGGCAATATTTAACAATGTCAGGGCCAGTTGTCATCATTAGACTTCACAGACAAATGTGATGTCTTGTCAGCCAAACAATGAAAAGAAAAAAAACTCTGAATATTAAGACATGAAAATCTGTAATGAGGTGGAATGGAAACTTGGAAACGGTGAACCTGTGTTGAGAAAGATCACAGAACAATTATGTCTATAAAAGCAGCAGTGTCTGAGATGACCACAAAGCTATGCCTTTCTTTTTATGGAACGTAAGAAAAGAAATCCAATTATACCACACTAATATTGGAGGTATACGTTTAAAATGTTCTTTATTTTAACTACCTAAGTGATGATTACGCCTTAATTATATTTGTAAGGTTAAACTGACTTCACTGAGCACTTTAGTGTGTTTATATGTTGTAGATCCAGAATATTCTGTTGACAATGTTTCACAAAAGATCTGGATAATCAGAGGTCGAGTATACCGCTGGGTGTGGTGTGTTTTTGGTACCAAGTGGTTTCTCCATTTTTCTATTCTTCTATATCATCTTGACTTCCTGTACTTTAACAATACTGGCATATCATCTCCTTATGAAGTGATGGCAGGCATGTTCACAGTTTTCACACCAGCACAGTTCACAAGCTAGTTGCCACCTTTGTCTGTTATCATCTGAAAGCAGCTGAAAGCAACGATATGAGAGCCACATGAGTGAACCAAAACAGTGACGTCTACAGTTGTAGAAGGGAAACAATGAGCTGATAATCTTTTGCAGGTTGGTCAGCATGAACAGCACCTTTCACATTATACATAATCCTTTCATAAACAAAATATTCATTAATGTGCTTTGAATGGAAAATGTTGTTTTGTACTCCACATAGAAAGGTATAAAAGTCTTGTTTTGATATCTGAATGAAACTCACTGTTAAGGTGTTTTAGGTCATTTAACGATCTGTAGTCCTGGTCTTCAGTGAGTTCAGGACTGAGTCTGGTAATGTACCTAATATCAGACCGATATCATATCAAATTATTTGATCTGCTTCTTTGTTGTATGAGCAAGCTGAAAAGAACAAAACATAAAAGGAGTTATTTAACTAAAATGAAAAATGCAATTTTGCAAATGCAAAATGTGTAATCCATCTGATAAAATGGATTTTAAACATTAGATTATCCATAACCGTTGTTGCTGAAATGCTTTGATAATGGAGATATATTCAGATTTGAGAAGCCGATCCTGTTTCTGACTCCTACATGAGGACTGTCCACGTGAAACTTTTTGTCCCTCTTCGCCAGAGCTGCTATTGTAAACTGTTGACAATGGCTTTACTGTCTGCTTGGCTGAATGCTATGATTAGTAGACTCATTATATTGTCATGCTCTGATGCTCTTTTGCTCCCCATCTGCTCGTGCACGCAAATACTTTTACTGACGGATCGACTCACAACTTCACGGGCCTCGTTGGCGCCGATCGCGGCCAAGATGTAAGGATGAAGGAAAAGCAAAAAGGGGAATCACAATTAGGAATTTTCTTGATTTCCATCGGAGGAAAATCTCTAATAAAACATAAACTCCTTACGCTGTCTGCGTCCTGAAAAACTGTTCCCGGGCATCATCACTGATAACAGCAACAATATTAAGGAAAAGAGAAAATTATAGGCAGCCTGCCCTCATGAGGGCTGTTATGTTTGGTGGATTGCTGACTGCGACGAGGCCCGCGCTCTCCATTTCACCCCGTGCATCATTTGCCGTCTCTTCAAAACTCTTACAGTAGCTGTTGTTCACACCCACCTCCACTCCCACTCCCTTCTTTTTTCCACCCTCTCACTCTCTCGCTCTCTCTTCGTTTCCGGCTGCGCGGGGCTCATCACATGTTTTCAGGATGCTTCTCTGGCAAGCACAAATCCAATTTCTGGTGACTAATCTGCAGGGGTTTTTTTTCTTTTTTAACAGCCTCCTCTCACCGAACACTTCTCACCATTTGCTGGACAGAGATGGAAATAGCGCAGGCAGAGAGCACAGCTGCAAATGTTTAACCTCGCTTGCAGGTCCAATTGTTATGCTTAGAGTTTTATTAGCTGTATTTGGAAAGAAAGTTAATTCTTGAATATATGCAATATGTGCCTACTGTAGTTGTGCAGTTTAATTTGCATAGCTTTACATTTTGCTCGTGGGGATAGAAACACATCCATTCTTTATTAATGGATATTTTGAATGAGCCATGAATTTCATTGTTGATGTAAATTATTTTTTTTTTCTTTGGACAATGGACTCTTAAACTGCAGAATTGTGACTATAACAAAAATAACCGCTGAACCTTGAGTTCACTGTGACTCTTTCTTGACCTTTTGGCGGTAAGATGATGGAAAAAAGGGTGAAATACTCATGCATTAAATGCAGATTTGGAGGAGGCACAGAGAGCATCGTGTCTCTGGTGTTGGCACTAACTTGTGCATTAATGGCGGCTGAGCTGCTGTTCTTGGAGGTGCTGGTGCCATGATAACACATGCACAGCGAAAGAAATCAAATTGTTGGGAATCATGTCAGCTGAGTTTGTGGGGGGGCACAGCTTTTGCTCATGATTTATTACCGAAGCGCTGCCACATTTGCCAATAGGAAAACACTTTCAGCAGAGTCATGGGGATATAAGCTGATGGATGAGAATAAAAATTGAATAATATTTCTCCTGCTCTCACCTCACTTCCCCTCTCCAGCCGTCTCTTATTTGTGACCAGATACATTTCATTGAGTTTAGATTCATGTGTGTGTTTTTTGCTTGGAGATTATTTATTTTTATTCCTTTACTTCAGTGTCCTTTCTTTTCTGTTCTTTGGGAAGATGCCCTGTTTTGTCGGCCATTGCTCTCATGTCAGCCAGCTCGGCGGTTGAGATACTGGAGTATCACTTCCTTCGCCACCCTGAAAGGAAATGCTGCTCCTTTGTTGTCCGGAGTGACTCTTTCTTATTCCTCTTGTTTTATCGCCACCCCAAAAGTCTGGTTGTTACATCTGTCAGGCTCTGAATCATCCGTCCCCCTTGTGTGTGACTGTGTGCAATGCTGGGTAATTTGTTGAGCTGTGGCTTTTCCTCCACACAGATAACGATCTGCCCAAGTCACAAACCCTGAGAATTCATCCAGAACTTATAAAGTCATAAACCTCTTTTCTGCAGCGCTGCTCCCTCTGGTCTCATAACTCGTGATTATATAAATGTTTTAAAAGATAATTTGGGGGGGCTCTTTCTGTTACGGTAAGGGTCAATAACAGTCAGTACCTATAATTGTCCTGTTTTTTTCTTCCTATTCGAATTGTGTGCAATGTGGAAATCCACAGCCTGAATGAACGGTATCATAGTGTAAAACGCCAGATAATGTTTCTTTGAAAGGGACCCCAATTTTGTGTTTCACATAATAAGCTGTATTTTTTCATAAATGTGTGTTCCTTCCTTGTCTTTATTTTCTCACTATTTTAGAAGTTGATATAATAGCGATGCTGTGCTGCATCCAGATCGTGGAGCCCTTTCATATTTTTCTGAACAAAGAGCTGACATCTCATTGTCAGTCTTTGACCTCTCCAATCAAAAGCGGCCATAAACGCTGGGGGCAGCAGATATTACTTCCCTTTATTTGTCCAGTTAATAGTGTGCGGTGTGAATGAAACTGGAAAATATATACTTTTATTGCTGGGCTCCGCCATCAATAGTGACCATGTCATATTTGCCACATGTGCAGACAAACAGGGAATTTTGATACTGGGCGGACGATATCTCTGTTACTGAAATGATCTGACTTGCTTGTTTAGCAACTTTTCTGCTTCCATCTCATCAAATATGAGGTTTTGTTTCTTTCCTCTTTTATTTTAAATGAAATTTCTTTGGCTTTTGGACTGTTGCTTTGACAGAAGTGATGAAACGGTGATCTGAGAACTTCAGAAGGCATTTGTTACCTTTTTCCACATGCCACAGATTCATTCATCAGTTCATATAAAGTAAACAGTATTTGATAGATACCTTTATAAGGAAATATATCAGTAGCTGCAGCCCTACATGTTTGAGCTTTTTCCCCATAAATTCATGTATTGTGCAACAGGAGTTTGGAGTAAACAGAGCGCAGTGAACGGTCAAGATCATTGTACAGGATAATATTGACCTCCTTCTTTGATTTGAAGTCAGCTCAAACTCAAATGATCATTGTGGATAATACTGTGTTTTATCTTTAGAAATTATGCAGCTGTTAAAGTCATTTTATAAAGGTATATAGAGCAGATCGACCCTCTTTTAAAAAAAGGAGAAAAAAAATTTTGTTTCTCTTTTAACTCTTAATTATTTTACTATTTTTGTGCCAGTGTATGGACAAAAAAAAAAGATTTTGTCATCCTCATCAGCAGATAATGACGAACGGCTTCGCTGCTCGCGTCGAATGAAAGCTGAATGCCTTACGTTATCTTCGGTATGTCTCAGAAAATCATTCTGTTAACCACAAATTGACTTTTTGTTGCTAAGTTAAAGATGTTCTTATCTTCATTATAACAGCTCTTCACTGGAAGAATGCTTTGATTTGATTTAATGGCTCTTATATCTAACTTTCAGTGGAAATAATGAAAAAGCACCTGTGTTTTTTTGTTTTTTTGTTTTAGTATTTCAGTACAGAAGATATCTTATCTCCTGGGCAAGTTCTCAATTCGGTAACACCTGAAGTTGCTGTTGGTGGGGCGTTGATGTCGGTGCAGAGTGTTTAACTCTGACCACAAGTTATTAAATTGTCTGTGTGGACTGTCTTAACCAGTTAAAGCTGGCCTGCTAACTCTTCGCTATGCAAAGCAGGAGCACTCCTATGGAAATGTGACATTTGCTTTGTTTCCTGCCACCTAATGAGCCAGTTAACATTCAGTTGTTCACCCTAATTGACTCTTACGCTAACCCGATGGAGGCACAGGACTCCAAATAATTACTCTCTTTATGAGCCAATGTCTAATGAATTTAAGTGGCATATTTACCAGTCGGCTGACTCTGGGTGGGAGTGATGGAATAAAAAGATGTCTGCTTTCAACTTGGCAAAAGACACATACAGTATGTTACGGTGTGTGTGTGTGGGCTCCTGACATTTTGAATTCATTGGCAGCCGGGCATATTTTACAGTACCACAGATTTTTCAGCCTTTCCTCGACAAAGAAGTAAAAAATATAATTCCACAATTGCCCTCTGTATAAATAATGAGGCACAATTTGGTGTCATGTCATCGCAAGTTCAATGTTGAAATGTTTTCAAGGCTGAGTTTGTTGATTCAGGGAAGGGAAAAGAAAAACATAGAAAGAAGAAACTTCATGAGTGTGGAGTACCCGACAACTTTACATTGTTTGCAAAGAATAACGTCGAAATGGAGCTTGAGATTTCACAACCTTGATTGGGATGAGCATTTTCAGCATTTTGACAGTTGGCATAAAGTTGACAGACGCGTGCACATTTCCTCCTCGTCGGTATCATCTGCACGGCAGCGTTTGCGGTTAAGACGCCGGAGGGAGAACTGGGTGAGCGGAGGAAGCAGCAAACTGTTACTGTCTGTAAACAAAAGGGAAAAGTTTCCCTTTGAAACATTATTGATTATTTTCTTGGCTCTTGTTTCAAGGTCTTTTCAGTTTGACTTTAAAATTCCCACAATGAATTTAAGCAAAGAAGCAAATGTACTGCTATGTTTGTGTGAATAATTTCCATCTACTTTCGTATAGTTTTCATTAGATCAGTGCACTTTTTTAACTAGAGTGCATCAGGCAATTAAAATCAAATGACTCAGGCCTGGTCTAAAAAAATTGAGTTTTATCAGACAACTTCTCGATAGATTTACAGTATCGCTGGCCGTTATTTGCCGATGGAGGCCCCCACCCCTCCCCCAAGGAAACACGATTCTGATGAAGAGAGACTTCTGGCTTGTTTTCCTTCCTTTATCAAACCTCTTATTACAGAGAGAAATTGGATTTCACAAACGCAGGCAGATTTCTTTTTAAAAACCCAATGAAGACTTCCACGTCCGTTCACATTGATAAGGGAAATTTATAATTATGCTCTCAGCAAATAGGATATAAGGGCACAGCCTGCGGTGTATCAGGCTGCTGCTAATTACTGTACAGTTTTTGATTCAGCCGGTCCTCTGAGACGTGGAGGTGCCCTTCCTCCTGGAAACGAGCCTGTGTATAAATATAATCATACGAGTGTTTAGCTGCTGTGCGCTGTATCACAGCCTTTTTACACTATTGAGATGTTAAGGAGTTCCTCTTCTTGCATTCACGGCTTCCTTTAGGCTCTCACTGCTATTAGCGTGCAGATCCATTCCCATCCAAGCACTCAGCCTCATGTAGCTAAAAGGAAGACACGTCGAGCAAACATCACAACATACAGTGTTCAAACTCATCCTGTTATTATGTTAGGAGTTAATAACATGGAGACACAGCGTGAAGGGCTTCATGTGATTTATATGTGATTTACAGGATGTCTCTGTCAGTGGTGGCATTTTTGTCACCTTGTCTACATGAAATGATTTGTGCTTTTTACTTCTTTTTACTTTACATTTACACCGTGCCTTTTGTAAATGCTGAACAATTTCAAAGATCTATTTCATTACTTTACTCAATTACCTACAGAAGAGCTTTGTGAAAGCCATTTAATTTTTGTTATACTTTATTCCCATATAGTTCCTGTTAAAATTCAGTTTTTTTTTTTGTGTGTGTGTCTAATCATACACAAAGCTGTATTGGAGTGTTATTGGATATTTTCACAGCGAATCTATTCGATGTCTTCTTAAACAGTCCCTGTGCGCTCGACTCTCGGCCGGCTCTACGTGGGGGCCAGAGTTATTAGTCCAGCTCAGAGGACGGCTTATTTAATGAAAATGAAGTTGTAGCTCCTTGTCTATCTTAATATGATTGGAAAAGTCGTCTTTTGTCTTTTAAAGTTTTGAGTTATTGGTCTGGGAAGTTTATCTGCACATGTATTTTCCAACTTCATTGAACTCAGAGGGAAGAGAAAGAGAGTCAGCGCGTCTGTAATTGACATCAAAACACAACAGCATAGTTTTTTTTTCTCTTTTTTTTGTCTTCAGCACTGTGAAAAATCATTAAAACGGTAGGAAAAAAACAGATTTAGACTTGTGTTTTATGTCCATGTGATGAAAGTGAGTCTATTATTCCCTCCATTTTTGGTACCTGTCAACTCCTGGGGGGAAAGTCTGGCTTTTACTAAATGCTCCACTGTGTTCACAAACTCCTCGCTGACTGTGTGTGCTGTTCAGCGCTGAGCAGGTAGTGGACCGCCTGCTGTGGCCAAAAAAACAATGCTATGAAGGCAGTCAGCCAGACGGCAGAAACAGCCATCTGAAACTCGCTACGAAGCGCCGCTAAGCCGAGGGGAGCTGCAGAGTCAGGTGATTATTCTCTTTATGTTCATCACTGCGAGCGACGCCTCTCACTTTGCCGCACTGTTCTCAAATTGTCCATTGATTGTTGGAAAAAGTGAGTGCAGCAGCTTTCACTCGAAGTCCACACACAGATTGGAGATACTGGATGTGGAAGAGCTGCATCTCCTGGACAAAATTAATCTAAAATACATTTAAGTTATTTCAATTTCAGGCTTTTTTTAATCACCTACATATAAATAAACATTTAAAAAATACCAATTTTTACAATAAACACATTTTGTCATTAAAACATCGTCAAATATAAGTCAGCTTCCTCTAGATATGGAGATCCTGTTTAATGAGATTTTATAAGATACTACATTAGGGGTGATTACTCGGTAATCTTGTAATACAATCAGAATTCAAACAAAGCATTGCATTCGTTTTAAGAGCTACATTTCTTGTAAGTTGTAGTCATGACTGATGGCAAACTGCTGGAAATCCACATATCTGAAAAACATCTGATATTAGAAAAGCTGTCAGAAACGTCTTTAGGCTCATCAGAGATGCTCGAGACAGCTTCATCGATAACGTCTCCGGCTGCTTCAGCCAGCTTGAGTCCAATGAAATGTTAAACAGATCTGCTGCAGTTACACCAGGGACAGTTTTCATATAAGCTACAGCTCCTGAACTGCATTAATATTGTGTTGGCAAGATTGTCATTGGTGAGTTTAATTTTTTGTGAGAAACCTGGTTATCTTTTGAATAACTTATCAAATCGGTGTAACCGTGCCATATTAGTAAAAGATTCATGTGACACGTGATGTGACAGGAAGTATCTGCTCCTGTGAAGTGTCCTTGAGCGAGACAGGCTTGGGGACGCTGTTATGTTTCTATGGTTGTTGAAAAGATTAATTCTCCTTTTGAGCATCCATAAAAAAACTCTCTTAAAAGGGAAATAAAGGGAAACATTCAAAATGTCAGCAAATTTCCTCTCTGCAGGATAAGGGCAGGTCCATAAATGCTGAAATAAAATGTATGCTTGTAACGTCCTTGTGTTTATATTAAGGCATAAGAGAACTTCATCTGCATTATTTAAAGCCCCGTGGTTGACCTAACTAAGACGGCTGACTCAAAGTGCAAAATATGCATGATCTCTCTGAACTTGTAATTAGTAATGGTTTTAGATAGAAAGAAAGGAAAAAAAAGTGGGTGACATCTTTTCTCAAAGGTTAAAAAATATCTTCGGCACAGAGTGAAAATACTGTATGCATGCTGGCTTTGGATTGTGAATAATAAGCTTTAAAGTAAAATCTTGAACTCCCTTACGTAATTAAAAAGTAATTAAAACATTACTTGAGTAAAAAAAAAACTGCTTACTCTCCCACCCCAACAAACCCCCCGGCCATCCCACACAGGTGAGGCAGACATCAGAACGTGTCCGATAAATTTCACAAATCTCTGGGCTGGGGCATCTTAGCTTGGCCCTGCACACTGGCATTGCTGAGCTGGTTAAATTTTGGATGAGCTCCTTTAAGCATATCAGAGCATCGCATAAAGGATCAGCAGAATGTTGAGCACCAAGATGCTTCTTATTCCCCGCCTGCAACAGCGCGGCCGAGATGGACAGCAGATTATTATCTGCTCCGAGGTCTCGGCATACTAATGACTCCATCAGTCCTTCATCAGGACAACCCCCCCTTCCCACCCCCGAATGTGTAGCATCGCCATTTAAAGGTTAATGCAGCTCAGTTTAGGAGTTCACACACACACCCACAGCAGCCAAGAATCCTACAGCGAAATGAATGATGATTGTGATATTAATGTTCATATTCAAATCACCAACCTAAGATCCAATAACACGATCCGACATGAACCGAATAACACACTGTTTACACATTATCACACTTATTATTATATTCTTTGGAGGGTTGCTGTGTCTGATGAAAGTAAAGACAGCTTACATAATCTACTGCATTTATATAATGCGACCCTAATGAGTTGTAGGATTGATAGAGCTGACCTCCTTCTATACAAGTTTATTTCTGCCCTTTCTTCTCTTTTTAATACTATTGGCCTGGGAGCATGCTAACGTGCTAATTAGTACTAAAGTACAAAGTGCTGTACATCTGAGGCTGATGGGAAGGTCGTTAGTTTTGCAGGTATATGGACGTAAACCAAAGTGTTGGACATTCTGGCCTCTATGAAAAGTCAACTACTACTAAAAATAACATAAATGTTCGGGCCAAACGGGGCCATAAAAATCTGTACAGGATGTCATGGAGATGCAAGTATTCTTTTTTTTTTTTTTTTTTTTGTGAGCATTCAGACTGGATCAAAGCGGTGGAGTAACTGACAGGCACCCATAGAGGTGTGCCTGCAGCATGGCCAAAAAAAAATCAGTTTTTCTGCAAAAGAAATGAAGTGACGCCGTGAAGCTTGAGCTCGAGTAGCAGTGTCTAAGTCAGACGTCTCCTGTAAATATCAAGGTAACATCACCACAATAAGTACTGCAATAAAGTCACAAAGTCATGAGGTTTTAAAAGATAAATCTCAGTGATTAATGTCTGCACACCGCGAAGCTAATGCAAAGTCGTGTGTTGACAGAAAAAGCAGCAAGGTTAGCAGTTGGTTTTCGGCTTACAGCTTACACTGCAACTAAGAGTCCTTGCATTAAAGTGCTCTGTAAACTCATCAGCTGCGAGTGGCCGAAGGCTGCTGTCTCCTACAGGCCTGCCAGCAGCTCAGACATTAACTCGATGATTAATCTGCTCAGGTAAACAGATTTCTGGGTCCCTGAAAAACAAGTGCTTTCATCTGTTACAAATATGAGCATTTACATGGAGCAATTTTTTTTAATCATGTGAATTATGCTGCCTGGTTTGGCTGCTTTGCCTTCAGAAGTAGTTGTGGTTTGGGGCGCAGGTGGAGGGTCCAAATAGGCAAGATATTTTTCTTACTAAACTGACGAACTGGTCCGGAGAGAGGTCAGCGCCTTGTGAAGTAATCATGGAGTCATTGGTATTTATCAACAACTCTATCAACTCCCTCCAGATATATTATGGCCATTTTGTGCCACGGAGCGGTAAAAATCTCCCTTATTGCCTCAGTAAGGCAGAGTGATAGCAAAAGTTGAAATCTGGTGGCATTCAGCGGCGGAGGCTAACCGCCAGAGGCAGCCAGCCTTCTTCCCTCACCTAATTACTCAGAGGACCTGTCCAGGACTCCGTGTCAGCACTGACCTCACACTGATCCAATTTGACCCCTGGCCCACACGAGGCGGTCTCTGGTGTCACTGTCAGTCAAGAGGAGGTCAATGAGTCCCACCTTAATAGTCATCAGTTCAGCCCGTCTCCAAGGGACCATGAATAATCCCCATCATTCATCTCACAGACAGGCCATATAACCGCAGCACGGAAGATCCTAATGGCTTATTTTGCTATAAAGCTCTTGTGTGGACCATGCTGACTGAAATAAGTGCTTTACGGTGATAAACGGAGACATATTCCTGACATTTATTTTACTGATGTACTAACTGAGGTCAAGTGTAAAAATACGTTTGAATGTGCAACTGATGATTTCTTTTTATCACCGATCATTTAATCAATTCTAATAGTTTTCCCAATATGTGCTTTCTGTAAATTTGAGTCAAGGGTGCTTTGAGATTTTAAACATACATCTGTATATCTTCATCTCAACACAGCTCTACTGGAGGGATGAACATTGTAAACGATAGTCCAACATTTGGTGTTTCAATGATGGAGGTGGAGAGCGGAGAGAGGTGTTTAATTGGGTTGAGATGTTGTGATATTCCCTTCCCTGAATAGATTTTGTATTTATTTGCAGTGACACTTCCCTTTTTGGACCCAAACCAAACCAGCAGAGCCACTGGATCTCCTCACAGTACGGGTGAAACATTCAGGCCGTTTTCTCGGTGTGTGACCACCCAATCACTTTTCTGCACATTTCTGTACAACTGTGTCTTCATGCTTTTTGCAACACTGAGCTCGCAAATGCGCGTTCATCTTTGTAATGAGGGCTTTATGCACTGCTGCCCTACTATAATATCTCCCCCACCTATGTAATTGTCGACGGACTGCTCTTGCTGACAGTCTGATCACGTCCTCAGCCACCTGAGGCGTCGAACCTTCTGTTTTTCCTCACATATCACACAAATGCATGATGTGTGATGTTGACCACAATTTCTGACCATTTATACTGTTGTCTTTCTTGACAATGTAAATGCAGGCATCACTGTTCTCATTGAAACACGAGCCAGCTGAGCAGTCTGTGTCACTGAAGCTGCTGCTGTCCCACACCTCGACAAAGAATCCTCTTTCAAAGCTGTTTAGATGTTTTGCTCTCGCCACCTTGGTAGAAAATCGGAGCCAACCGCCCCGCTCAGCATTTTTATACATGCCACTGAGCAAGATTAGATGTTAATTGCTTAATTGTACCATGCAGTGCACCTGGGTGGAAGCATCTGCATCCGTTGTGTTTTTCCACTCGTTTATACAGGTGCTTTGTCACCTGTCTGTACTTTGCTTCTTATCTAGAGGGAAAGATTGCTTCTGCACCACAATGCTTCATCTGCAGGGAAGACACACCCTTCTTTAGCCAAAAGAGAGGCTCTTTTTAAGTGACTTGTATGATTTCTAAATTTTACTCATTTTTATTTCACATAATATTAATATGTGTAAGTAAATTTATATAGATGTTTTTCTGAATCCTTTTGTAGCAGAATGGGTGAGACTGTCATTACCAAAGGATCACTACGACTACAGCTGGAGAAAGTTTGGGAACTGCTGTAGTCTATAAAATAGCAGAAGAAAGTTAAACATGCCCACCAGAATTTGTGAGAGAAAAGTGCCCAAAGTTGCATCTTCACATGAGAGAAGTAGAACTCATTTAGATTTAAAGAAGTTTGGGATTTTTTGCTAAATGACTTAAACAGCCAGTCTAATATTAAATGATCATTTATTAAGATTATTCACTTCCTGTTAACAATTGATTAATAGGCTAAATGTTTCACAACTATTTCAGGTCTCTGATCATTTTATTTATCAAGGCTAAATCTACTTTTACCTTTTTACTTTTACAAATTTTTTACATTCTTTGTGTGGATGGATACTAGTATGTCTTCTTGTTTTGTGCCTTTTAATATCAGGAGTGGAAGGTGAATTGACACTAAGGTTTAAGTCAAAATTGCAGTAAACAAACAATAGTCAGAATCTTTGAATAAAAATCATCAAATGATCTAACATTTAAAAGCCATTTTTGTTTTGGGTAAATTTTCCTTTTTTGTTCAAAGACTTTGAAGTATGAGGGCAAAAACACAAGCAAACATTCAAGGTTGCTTTAAACGGCAGGGAAATCTCAGACTTTCTGATTAATGTATTAAACTATAAACTGGCCTCTCAACTTCAGCTTTGATTGCCTGCCGTATTTGATGAGCATAAAAGAGAATATATATGAACCTCTGTGTGCCCTGCTCTCGCTGTCGGCGAGCCTTTGTTGCTGCCGTACCTACCAAGGGCTTTTCAGTCAAAGGTGTGATTTCTGCCTTTGCAGTCACTTAAGAATACTTTACATGGATTTAATGAATAATCAAGGACAGAGGAGTGATTTTTGCTCCCCGGACCCACCTCACACATTTAGAATTCACTGAATGTATAATCGCATGAGGTTTGATGCCATGAGTGGCCTCGGCATCGTTTGCTGCCTCATTTAACTTTCCACCATCTCTGAGCTGTTGTCTGCTTCGATCCCTGCAAAACCTAAATTTAGATGTACGTACTTCTCCATCTGATGCACACAATGTGACTTCTCTGTCTGCTATCGCAGTGGAGCATGCTCGAGATTAATGGCTCTGTTTCAGAGTTATTGTTGTGTGTAGGATCTGTGTACAGGCTGACTCATCACAGATGAGTGTGGACAGGCTGACGAGCCGTTTGTTCAGACACACATGCTAATTATACATGTTGCAAAAAAGACGTTTCTAAATACCTACAGTCAATGCTGTATTTTTAGTTTGAAGCCTCATATCGAGCTGTGTTGTCAGACAGAACTTTAACGTCCCTCAACAATGTGTCATGTGAAAATAAAGTTTCTTATAGTGTAATATTAACAAAGAAGTTATCTGGTGCAGCTCCATCGTTATTGTGAACATTAATAATTTGAAATTAGAGGCAAACAAAAAGTGCAGGCTGATGGGAAGTATTGAGCAAGTTAAACATTTTATCTGCTAACTGGGATGGAAACTCAGAGAATCGCCAGGCCATTAGGATTTGTTGTCTTTGCTTCATGGATATTTGTACCAACTTACGTGGCAATCAATACCAATGTTGTTGAGATATTTCAGTTTGAACCAACAACCTCTCTGCTAGCATGGCTAAAAAAACACATTTGTATAAGCAGTGAGTCAGACCAGGCCTGCAACATATTAATCAATAAGCCTTTAATGGCGGTCGGCCTGATGGGCGGCGCTCAAACAAAAGATGCACCTGTATTATCTCGCCTTCAGTCAGCAGCAGCTTCTCTCTGGGCGTAACAGCAGAAGAGAGTTTTCAAACGGGGTCACTGATGTTTTTGAAGAACCAGGCGATGTAAGCTTCTCTCCTTCTGGGAGTAGTTTCTATTTATTTATTTAATTTTTTATGTTGGGTAACGTGTTTAATTACAGTGTGGTCCGTGTTTGCAGTGCGATGCAGCTCCCAAAGACAACCAGGCAGTTTCAACAAAGTATAACACTGTGCAAATGTCATGTAAGGATACAGTTAATTAAGAGCACCTTTTTGTTTTATTGCAGTCACTGAGTGTTGAATGGGAGTATCAGTGGTGCAGAGTAGCTTAACATGTGAAAAGCACAGCGACTGTCTGTTTCTCTTGTTGTACGACATACGACGTGCTACGGCTGTCAGATGCTGGATGTCGATTGATTCGCCGCTTGCAGCTCGCCGGCTGTTGTGTGTCGCACTTAAGTTTGACTCTTAGACCTCTATGAATGTGATTAGCAGAGAGGGAATAGAGCAGTGTGACGCAAATTTACTGTAGAAGCTTCCAGAGGTTCCTGCAATCACAGCAGTCTGGACGTGGTGTTGAATCGGTGATCTCGATGACTCACTGGTTTTATAAGCACACCACTGTGCTCCAGCGCTGGAGTCGGGCCACTCAAGCTTAATGAGTTCAGACAAGCTCGGTATGGTGATGGTGATATGATGCATAAGCGTCTTTCTATAGGTTTCGTGTTAATGCAGTTTCATGCTTTTTCTTTCTGTGCTCATTCTTTTGATCAGCATGTATTTATTCAAGTATTTATCACGTTTGATCACATTTACACTGCCTGCAAACTGCAACATAAAGCCCTGACTTTTATCAACACTGTATGCTGTTAGCTTTATCTTACATGTGTTTGTGAATGTGAATAGATTGTCATTGGATATGTTATGCAGGTTCATGAAAAGAACAAACTACAAAAGGACCTGTTTGATTTTCACTCTTTTTAGTCAGGGAACAAATGTTTAATCTATCAAACGGTTTCTATTCCGGTGTGACCACGGTAATATCTGAAAGAACAGAACATCAACTCCTTTCTGTAGTCCCAAATCTTGTGTTTGGAGCTCGGGGAGAGAATTTTAGTTTTGGCACTACAACAGATCCATACTCTGTGATTTTCTTCAATCAGGGAACAGTAAAAAAAAAAAAAAAAGGCTTACCCCCGGTGGGTAAGCACAAAGCCTTCAGCTCCTATTTCCAAGCCTGGTGTATTTGCTCCCTGTGCTGAGTTTTCCCCCAGCAGTATCTTCTGCTCACTGCTGACGTATTTCATTACTCTTAGTATATGGGCCTCGCTCGCTCGCGCTGTTGCCCAGCCAACGCATCCCTCTATTTTTCGAACCAACTCTTTTCAGTCAGACTCGCACGCCGACCCAGAGGTTGTTTGGTCAAAACTAATTGGACAGTAAAATCCAATCCATTCAAAAGCGAGGCTAAAGATTAGGGAAATTCCATTAGCATATGGTTAGGGGTGACTGCATTTCAGTCCTGTTTGAACTTCAAATGTCATCTCACTACCAATTACATTCTAAATTGCAATTTACCTCAGTTAATTACCTTAATTAATATTCAATGGAACACCAAAAAGACTCCTACTTGATTTGTTCCAGTTTTAATTTAACATATCACGGCTCATAATCTGGCCATATACGATATGCATCTCCTTCACTGGGCCTGTCCAATCGAGCCACCTTCACATTAACATATTCTGATGGTAAATTAGAGTTCGACAAAATGAGGGAATACACGTAAAGCTTTTATTTTATGCACGTAGTTGGGTTAACTAGTGAGGCTCACTCATGATAACGAGATCAAAGATGGATGAAAGGACGCTTTGTGTTCATAAATCATCATAAGAAAATATTAAGCTTATAACGATGGCTTTGAATGCAGTATATCACAGAGCATCACGCCGTAATGGGCTTCACTTCGTAACCACTCTGAAACTGTTAACATGGGCGTTGGGAAACCTCTTTTGGCAGGTTCTGACAGGAATTTGAAATTGACAGAAAAGTGTAATAAAAATGAAAAAACCCTGTGAAAAACAAGAGCATACACACCAAAAAAAAATATGCAGTGAACAATATATTGCAATGGCATGTGTAAAATAGGTGCTGCCAGAGCAGCTGGGGGGCTGTGCAGCCTTTTCACAGGTGATATCAGCCGTCAGTTGAAAGCTCTGGCACTTTGAGAACAGTTGTTCTCTCTGGAAATTAGTTCAAACGAGGAGCACTTCCATTTCATGCTCCCCATTTGCTGCCTCTGTCAGCTCTCCAGATACCGGCGCATTTTCTTTCTTTTTTTTTTCCCCCTAAGCTGACGCTCCTGCAGGGTCAAACCACTGACCTTCACCGCTTCTTGCACTCGCCTCTAGCTGTGAAAAGAGCAGTTTTTATTTAAAGCTATGATGTTTCTGCATTATTGGTGAAACATGTTGTTAAAATCAAACTGCAGTGCAAAAGTAACCTTTACCATGTGTGAAATTGAGATTATTAAACAACAGTATGATATTAGAACAAGATTATATACATATATATGTCAGCTTGTGGGTGGTATTATCTTACTATTGTGAACATTGAAACTAAGGTATTCGTGATGGAAGAAGCTGTGACTACCACTTTCACCATTTCTATGGCTGCTGTGCCTAAACTGTATGTGAGTCCTATAACCTCCTACCCACAAATGTCCCAGATTCAATATTCAAATTTGTGGGATTTTGGGATTTGGAGTAAAATGTTGTTGGTTTAAGACAAAGACATTTTTATGACACATTCTGAATTTTTAGGGGTGCTACAATTGATAAGCCTTTGAAATTATTATTGGGTAATTGATAACAAATTTGGGGATTATAACACATTTTTGGGGAGTGCTATACATATAATATATGATAAATATAATTTGGGGATTTGGGGTTTACTATAACAATTATTGGGATTACAACAAATCCGAATTCAGTTTCCTCAAAATCATCAGCAGGAACACATTAGACCCACGCAGTAGAAGAAAGAGGCTTTTAATTAGCTTGCATTGCTTTGCACGTTTTTTTTTTTTTTTTTTTTTTTTGTGTGTGTGTGCTTGCAATGTGTGAATTAATTGAGCAAATAAAATGTCATAATTGGGCAGCAGCGGTGAGCACTTTTGTGTCACAGCAAGAAGTTTCTGGTTTAAGACCTGACTGAAGCTTTTCTGAGTAGGTGTGTATGTGAGCATCAGGGATTTCTGTACGTCAGCTCTGTGGTTTACAGTGGTGACCTGTCCGGGGTCTATCCAGCCCCCCACAAACATCTAAAAGAAAAGATTAATGAGTTGATGGATGGAAATTTCTAAATACTTTACACTGAGTGGTTTCCTCTATGCAGCTACAGCAACTGTTTGGAGGAAACCTTCACCATGCTTTGGGTTTCTGTTATTGCAGGCTTGAATTAACTTGGACGTGTTGATTGGCTAAAAAGCATTTGTATCTTTCCTGCTGCAATTTAATTTGGTGCGGTGGACCTGAGCTATAAAGCAAGATTACTTTAATTTTGGGGAGTGAGCTTTTAATTTACAGATTCCTACTTTTAGTCATCCATGGCATTTAATTTTGAGATTGATTTTAGTTACTGCCATCACAAATTTTGGTACATCAAAAAAAGAAATCACATATCCAATCATCACAAATGTTATTCTGATTTGTAAAACAGCATTTTTTTATTTAATTTAGTAAAACTTTTATTCCTTCAATAATATTGACTTTGTTTTCAACCAGAAGAAAACAGTTATTAAAGTATGAATTTAAATTGCAATCTGAATTTGACATAAATGTAATAAACAAAAAAACATTTATATATATTTATGTTGTGTCTTGTGTTTACTGCCTCTAAAAGTATATGGCCAAATCTTAAATAGTGACCTAAGAAGGGAGTTTCTAAGTGCCACAAAAAAAGTTTACGTTTGATAAAAGATTCAGCTGAATTAAATTACAGTATAACCATTAAACGTACCCTGAATACACATTTTGGTTATTCAATGCACCAATGAGAATCGCAGCAAAAATTCAAAGCTTCGGCGTCAGACGTGGTTTGTTTTCAAAGTTATGTAACCACTTTTTTTTTTTTTTTTAATTTCTTGCTGCCTTTTCATCTTTACCAGTTCACACTGCCTAGCTTTAGATTGGAGAAAAAATCATTTAATCCACTTCAAGGTAACTCTTTGCTGCTGAAAACTTTTAAGGTGAAATGATTTCTTGCTTGTGTTCCCTTTCCAGCTTTGGTCGTCTGAACTGTGGGTTTCTTTAGACTTATTCAAGCGGCTGATCGTGAGACTTTGTGGTAGTGTTGCATAAAAGTGGTCCTTTATTCGCTCGTTGCAATGAACACGATGCACAAACCTTTTCACAACTTTACTTGAACCTGAGCTTATCTGGAGACTCTCTGAATGAAAGCATTTGTTTCACTGCGTCTGCTGGGCATACAGGCACCTTCAAACCTGCAAGGTTACGTCACATGCACACGTCACAGAAAAGGTCACAGAGGGAGGGGTCGACAGGTAACACATAACTCAACCTGAATAAAAAAATATAAAAATATAATATCCGAATCATCCCCATGAATAAATACATGAAGAGTTGAATATTCGGTCCTGCCCTAGTATGAATAACACTCGTGGTTTTAACTCAGAGCTGAATGAACTGAGTTCAGGTGGCTCTAGCAGGTTTAGCTTTGGCTGACTCTGACTATCTCCTCCTGCTGTCTCCACATCAGTAATTGCAATATTGCAATAGTGGTACATTAACTGATTCTAGAGAGAGAAAATCATTTATCCAGCAGCTGTCTGGCAAAACTGACCCCAGACCTTTTAGAAAGGAAGCAGAAATGTTGGACTACAGCTGTCTGAGGTTGTTAAAAGAAAATAACCTGATACTTTAAAATAGCAAACATGCATGTTTACATTCATTTACAAGAGACTTTTTCTTAAGTTAATGTTTGTTTGACTCCTTTTGCTTCCTGTGCGTTGACTTGTTAGAACAGGGTGTTTTTTGTCGTTTCGCTCGTCCTCGGCCTTCATTAAACCACATCACAGACTCGCCGTACGTTCAGTTAATGTCACACAACAGTAAAGGACAACAGGAAAGGCCTCTGGGGTCAAACACAGATAAATTGTCACAGTGCAGATGACCTTAAAAGCATCGAAAACAACAGTGTAGGCAGGATTAGGTGACGTATGTGTGCTGTAAATCAGGAGCTCGACAAGTCAAACCAGTCAACCATTTTTCCTCCAACATTTTAACCAAATGCGTCTCTTTTTAAACATGCTAACTCCAGTCAAGTAAAAAATTGAGGTATGTCAGTATAATAAAATGATTGATGAGGTGACCACTATTCCTGTGGGGATTAGTCATACTTTTTTTCAGTTTCTCTACACTTTTCTCTAAATACCCCACATTATTAAACAAAACGCCTCTAACAAGCCTGCATTTTACCTGTTCGACTCGCTTTACTTTCTTTGCTCCCACACAGAAACCCACACAGTTAACGAATCGGAAAGTGTGCGTGACGCTCATAGTTCACTCATAAAATCCTATCGCACCTCACCAGGAGTTAGAAGTAGTTTGCTGACTTCACTAGCATTCAACAACGGAGCAGCAAATCCCAAATGAGTTGTTTTTTTCATTTTCATCACAGTAATGTTTGTAGTTGGTTCATTTTAAGACAGCACCCACTTTCTGAAGGTTTACAGTTTGCCATGCTCTTATCTAGAATCACCCTGTGTACAGTCACGCAGCAATAAAAAGAAAAATGCAGTAATTTGACGCACGAAATGCGAGTCAGCTCAAGTGGCTTTTCAAATGATTATTTGAATCATCAGCATTCAGTGCTCAGCCCTAATCAGAGCAAGTCAGAGTGAGTTAAACCACAGCTTCTTACCAAGGAAACAAGAAATGCTTTGTTTGAATAATTCATTGTTTTTTCAAAATTGTTTGTCGAAAGTTAAACCCCTGATTAAGTTAATGTAACCTGGTTAAACAGGTAAGATGTCAGCGTGAAGTGTCCTGATTTTACTAAAAACCTGCAGCCAATGTCAAACCACTGTTCTCCGTAGAAATGATTATAATAGCTTAACAATCTAAACAACCCACCACACGCAGTGAGTGTAGTATTGAGCATAGAACACATATTTTTCTATTGTCAGTCATCCCATCGTCATAAACACGATGTCTCAGGAAGACCTTGAAGAAATTTCATCTGGCACAAATATCTACTTCATTTCAACAATGCACGGATTTAGAATTTGGTGGTTAAAAATCAGTTTTGGCGATAATATATTCATACACTAATTATGACTAAATTATGACTAAGTTTTCTAACAGGGTAAAATGATGAAGAAGTTTGTGCTCAAAGAGTCATACATACATCATCATGTTCTGAAATACATGATTTTGGACATTATTCAACACCATACCTCAGGAACAGAAGAGACTGAGACCATATTTCACATTTGGCTGGATACCGAATTGGTGACACTAATCTTGTCATTGATTTGGGTGCCAATATATTTGTATGAGTTCACTGTTCTCTGCACTTCTCTGTAAAAATTGTCTAAGTGAAGACAGCATGTTTCTCACTAGAAATTATTCATTGGATTCTTCCATCTCACAAAAGAAATTACTCTTAATCCATCTCATTACATCCTGTCAGAGTCTTCACGATATATATTGTAAGTCTGGATGGATCTTTTAGACAGATTTTTTATTGATATCATAACTCCATTATCTATATTATTGTGAATAAATGTGAAACTTTAAATAGAAGAAGGTATCTTATATAATAATGGTTTTTAGTCATATTTGCTAAAAGTGACTGTCAAAAAGCTGTCTGTGATATCTGACAGTAGAAAATGAGACCGATAATCTGTGAAGAAAATCAGCCTCCTCTGGCTCTGCAATGATAAAACAACAGTTTACATGGAAGATAAGTGAAGAGAAGAAGAAAAAAAGTGAGCTTAAAAGTGAGAATAAAGCTGAGCAAATCTGCAGGGAGGCGAGCTGGAGGAGACAGAGGAAGGGACACCAAAACAAAAAAAAAAGCCAAGCTATTATGAAAAACGTTACACAGCATAAATAGGGTCTATTTTCTCGTCTTTTTGTCAAATGGAAAACCGCTGAAATAGTCAAGTCCTTCAGTAAAGGTCTCGCCTGGAAGCAGAAATGGGAAATCCACTTTGCAGTTGAATCTTTGTGTTCGCTCTGTTCACTACAGGCTCCAACACTGTGGCCTCAAGATTAAAAAAAAAATGGTTTCAATATCCTCTTATACTTCTCATTTAATCATTTGACAATAATACCTCCCGACAGGCTGTGTGAAAAATCAATAACACAGCGTTGGACTCACTGATTCGTTTTGGGGAATTTTACAGCAGTTTTTTTTTTTTTTTTTTTTTTTTTGTGGTCATTTTCGGGACTTTTGCTCAAATGTCAAGCTGTGCAGGCTGGAGAGTGTTGAGATGTTGGATCTTTTTTTTTTCTTTATTCATTATTTTTGTGGGACTGTTTTCATTCCATCGATTGTAGTGAAAGTATAAACTCTCTGTAGGCTTTTTTAAATACCTGCCAAAGATGTGTTTGGATACTGTTGAGAAAAAGTGAACTACCAAACATCTAACCAGCATCATCGCTAAACTTTTCACTTTTTTACAAGCCCTCTACATAGCAAAGTTATTGTGCAGTTTTGTTTGTTTTTTTTTAAATCAGACTGTCTGGCACTCATGTGCACTCTTGCTTTTTGAGTGAGGTATTTGGCCTCCTCAGGTTTTTACCCCTGCTGTAACACGATGTGGACATCTTAGCCTGATGTGACGTTTCTGGGCAGAAGCTGGCAGCGGCGTGGGGATAACTGGACAGTAGCCTTCCATCAAAAGGACAATGATCTGTGTCAGGTATGCTGATTTAACCGTGTCACCATGTCCAGCGTGTGATAGGAACAGGAGAGAGCCGTGATGGGGAAATGCAGCGGTGGCGGCGTCCTTTGGCTCAGAAACTGCTGGTAAATAGCGGAAGTGACAGACGAGAGGGACACGCTCTAGCAGGCAAGACGAAATTGAATCCCGTCTCACTTAATGCCTCTGAAATGATGCGTCTCTTGCACTTCTGTGCGGACCTGTTTATTCTCCCACCCTGTCTGCCTTTCATTTATTACGAATGAGCATTAACATTTCTAAGTTGGCAGGAAGACTGCAGCTGGATAGGTGAGTGAAACTTCAGCAGAGCATCTTGTTGGGAAATTTGAAATCCTAGAAACTGTCATTTTTTGGGCACTCACAGTGCTGCAGGCTGCCACACTGAACCCAGCCTGTATTTAACGGCCTTTTACACACTCATGGATGGTCAACATGGACAGTTTATGCTTCTCTTTGCACCACCAATGAGAATAAAGGATTGTTCCTCGTCCAACTTCCGCACGCGCAATTACGATGATCCGTAGTGGAAGTCTAATTTTATGCTTTTGTGTAGATCATAGAAGAGACACCAGACATAACAACCGTGTCGGCTTGGAGGTTAGCGCACAGTCTCAAAACGCTGTCCAGGATTAAGACGTTTGATTGGTCTGTGAATCCCGAACAAAAATGGCTGACTGGCTGCAGCGCAGCCTGAGGCGACGACAACCAAATAATTGTCAAGAAATAAATGACGGTATTATAAAGATTTTTTTCTACAGCTGACGTACGAGACAGGATAAGTCCGTCTGAATGCACGGACGAGAATAGAGATGCAAATTTTAAGAACGTTGATAATTAATGGTGGAATTAAGCTGTGTCTGCGGTGGGTTTTTACATTAGAGTCAGTGCACATATTTCTAGACTGAGTGCACTTCCACTGCACAGCCGGCATTACCATTACATTAGTTATATAAACTGACTGAGGCCACACACTGCTTGTTTCATCTGAAGTTGGTGTGTGAGCCTAAAGACCAAATAATTGCTGAAAATACTCTTTACCTTTTAGTAGAATAAAGTTTCACCAGTCATCTTGTTTTTGTGACAAACAGGCATCAATTACAACATGAATTTGCTTATTATTAACTTAAAATTATGTATTAACTCTCACAAATTAAAGAAAGCTCTGAGTTAGTTGGTCTGTGCACACTATAAAGTCAATACTGATCCAGATATTAATAAGTATGATACAGCGTGTAGACAAACTGAAAGCAACACTTGGAAATATAATACATACAAATACTTAAACTTCACAAGAGTAGTATTTATAGTTATTTAATAGCTGGTGTTGATTTTACTGTGTCTACCTTCTATGTATCTTTCCATACAGAGTTATTTGGTGTCTGTATATTTATAGCATTAGTGTATTTATAGCATTATATTTTAACAGCATTATATTTATAGTGCTATAACAAGTGCAACATTGATATTTTTCTTCTTCTTTCTGACTTCTTTCAGATGTAATTTATCTCTCCTAACTTTGATCAGTAACAGGTTTTGCCCTCCTTCACATCTGATATATGAAGAAAGATGGCTCTCTATTGGGAATGATTGTGTGTGGACCCCATTTCATGAAAACCTTATCATCACAATGCAGCTGTCACCCGTCTTCTAAATAACCTGCCATCTCCCGAAAAAACAAACAAAGTAAACGCAGGTTTTTAACCGACACAATCCCCACTGAATAGACTCCGCTCCAACTCGTGTGACTAAAGTATTATTGCCACGCGGCGAGGACGCTGATCTGTTCCAGCCACAGAGATGATTGAGGAATCATTGTCCACCTGAGTATTCAGGCTTGGAGTTGATGCCGTCACTCACTGCCTGTCGCTGTCGATTACACATGGGTATCGAGAAGTGTGAAAATCCACATGTCCCATGTGGCGGCGGTCTGCCTCTGCACGACCTTGCCCAAAGTCAAGCGAGTAGCTGTCCTCTCTGATGAGACAGATGATAACTCTGCACTCTCATACCTTTACGGCTGTATGTGAAAATGTGGACTCTGTGCTCTGGACACGCGCGCTAAATAGATTTTAATCAAGCCATAGGGGCCCGACAAGTAAGCTGAGTGATTTTATGAACTGCACAGTGACATCTCTCATGTCTAATGTTTAGTCATTTGTCTTTGTTATACCTGCTGTTGCTAGCAGGCAGTGAAGCGGAGAGAATTATGAGTAAAGAGAACAAATTTTATTTCATCCTGACACAATTTAGATGATGCTTCCCAACACAAACTGTGCATATTTTTTAGAGAATTAGTTCTTATTTAAGATGGGGTTTTTTCTATCCTTTTTTTTTTTTAATGTTTCAGATTAACAGGGCTGAGAGGGATTTCAGTCTCTATTCTTCTATATAGATTCAATGAATCAACTGCTGCTGGTCTTGAGAGATATTGTGTAGGAGCTCAGAGGAAACGAGGCACACCCACAGGGCCCACATTACTATTAAAGACAGCGTTTGAAAGGGGGACTGTTTTTTTATGTTTGTTTCTCCCAGGGCTAACAGCATCTTCCTGCAGAACTACACAGGTCAGCAGGGGCTAAAGCCAGCTTTGCATTGAGAAAAGCACCTGAGGGAAGATGGGAAGCGAGGATATGTTGACACACAATTCACTTCTCAAATGGAAGCATTCCATGTGGTGAATACAGAAATGCCAACACAGCAGACAATGGGAGCTGCTCCTCTTTTGCTATTCATGCACATATCGCACGCCATTACACACGAGGAGGGATGAATGTAACAAAATTCATCCTGATAGGTGTTTGAGTGCGACACCCGTCAGAGGCACATTTAATTGATTTCACGAGCGCAACAGGAAATTTGTGAGCTGCGAAAGGAGAATGTGAATCAGACCTGGTATCTCACAGCACACGCGGTCCGGTTTCAGCAGGGGAAGTGGCTCGCTAGTTTTCGGAGAGTCTTGAGTGTTGAACAAATGATAGCAATTAGTGAAAAGGCTTTAAAACACAGATGTTTCCCTTTAAGCAAGGTTGTATCCCTGTGGTTGTCGCATTAAACATAACAAAAGGCCAAGGCTGGTCTTGTAGTTTAAATGAAATTTTGTGATCTCATTAACCAGATCTGAATAGACGTTTGACCACACTTGTTAATTAATGTGCACTTTCTCGCCACGATTCTCCCCCTCTTAGTATTAATGCTTAAAGTTTGTCTCGTCATTGAAAGACTAATAATACAAGAATGTTAGTGGAGCATGACATGCAACATTATAATTAGATTTAATATGTTTATACATTTGTCCTCTGTTTACATTTACATAAAATACATTTTTCAGATATATGAACATAGTGGTTGACAATTATTAGTCATTTTTTTCTCCATTAAGCCAAATAGACCAGAAATCAAACCATCCTATTCATTTAATAACTTTCCCCAGATGGAAATGTTATAGAGGAAGCTAGCAGAGTAAATGTCATGGTAAAATCTCTTAAGGGTAACCACTATATTGCTATAAGCCAGGAACACACACCGTCATCAGTATGACTTATGAAGATTTTGATGATTTCATTCATATTTGCACATATATGTGAATCTTCAATCTCTCTGATGTTAAATGATGTTATAGACCTCACAAGGAATTGATACAGCCCCGTCAGATACACATCCAAACATTTTACCGCTACGCAGACGATACCCCGATATTCAAGCGTGCGAACAAACATGTTAATGATAAAAGAAAGTGTTTTAAATACAAAATACAAATACAAAAAGCTGGTTATTTCATAATCTACAGATAACATGAAGCCCAGGAAAATCACAACACAACAATGATGATGCCACATCAGCATCAGGGAAATATACCAACCACAGAATTAGCCAACATTTTGCCAGTTTACCACATCCAGTTAACCTGAACTTCATTCTAGCTAGTCTTTGAATAAAAGAAACTGTTTTATAACAGTATAAAATACTTAAAAGCAAAATCAGCCTTTTACTATAGGGTCCAGTTACAGTGGACCCAAGTATGATAGCCGCCATATTGCTCCCTTCTGCAGTGGCAAGTTAATATAACACATTGATTATTTTTGGATATCTTTGGCTATAAATACCTCTGTATAAATGGAAGAGCAATCTCTGGTGAGTCATAATATTTTTGCATCCCAATTGTCCATTTTCTCTCAAAACTATTCAAAACCCACTTTTCTGCGAATAGTTTTAGAAAAAGTAGACAAGCTTTTCTGAACAATTACCATTTTTTTCCCAGCCTTAAAGTCAGAAGCAAAAACCAACAACAGGAGACCAACAAGAAGTGATGTGATTGTTCAGTCAGGTATGGCAGGGGCTCAAGTTGAGACCTTGGTAAGGGAGAAAAATGTGTTTTGCAAACAGATACACTTATGGCCACACCACACCACAGTCAACAAAGTAAAAAAAAAAAAAAACGAGAGGCCAGACTCGATGTCATCACCAGTGATCGTAAACAATGATGACAACACTGCAACCTATTTTTACAAGCTACATTAAAGCTAAGTACATTTTCACAGTTAGATTTACGACAGGAGGATAGCGAACCTGAGCTTGAAACGCGCTTTACATCGCCATCGATTAACTGCTAGATATCTTCCGGCGGGACGGCTGGCGGAGGGAGGAGTGACGGCGCTGTCACTCTGTAGATCACAGTCTTTGGAGGACTATCACCGCTCTCCAGACCGACCCCCGATAGCATCTGTGTTTTGTCTCTGGCCTACCACAGATCCTGACCTTCTATCAGATCCCCAGCCTAATCATGTAGTCTTTCCGCCCTCAGCCTGCCAGCTCCGGGTCCCACGAGGGCACTTCCACTGTGTTGGAGTGAAAACAGTTTAAAGCACTTTCCATTTGCAGCTCCGTAGGGAGGGGGTGATTTGTCCTTGGGGGGAGGTCCTCTCAGTATAATGGTCAATAATATCTGATGTGTGCGCCGTAGACAGTCAGTTCTGTAATCGTCAAAATAACCATGCAGTTGGGAGCTAAATCTGCAGAACCTTCAGTGAAATGTTCTTTTTTTTTTTTTTTTTTTTTTAATCCCCCTCGTCCCCAAATCACAAAAGAGGGGAAAAAAGAAGTTGAGATTTCAAAGTTTGTAGTGTGATTCATGTGATGTTTTGATATCCCAATGAAGGCATATCATTCTCACACTTAAGCACACCCAGAGTCCATTGTGTGAGAACAGCCTCGAGCTGTGAGTAGGATGTGTCCCCATGGCTCCAGCTCCACTCTCAAACACTGTGTTGATTTATTGGGCTTGTATTGTCAGATACTAAATAAACTGACTCTTTTTCTTTCTTTCTTTCTTGCTTTTTTGAAGCATGCAGCAGTATTTATCCACAAAAAAAGGTCTTTGGCCCTTTACTGTTACTATAGCAGCAGAGTCAGTCTCTCTCACCATCTATCTTTTTTTATTCTTTACCGTAATCAAAATTCTGACTGTTCTTTCACTTTCACATAAGGTATACTGTATCTATGGAAGTACATTGGTGTGATTTGTCAAGTTAACGGACAACTTCCATGGTTTAAATCTTTATAGTCAGCGAAACCTTTTTGGGGCGACAACAGCTGTCGCAGTGTTTGAGTAAAAGTTTATTCTTGACATTGGAAACAGTAGGGTCCATTCATGGGCTTTTTTTGGAGTTATGACGAATATCTATGACAACTAAGAACAGGAAGTATTCTAGTGGTTGCTTTGATATAAAAAAAAATAGATGTGATGTGTCATAACTTTCCATTCGGGGATGGAGTAATCCGACAGCCACCTACCTGGGTCCAGCTTTAAACTTGCTATAACTGGAATCTATGTTTAAAGAGGCTTATGTTGTCTTTATACTACTTGTATTTTTCTAATACAATCCAATACATGAATACTTTTTTTAATATAATGAGCATAGCACAACGCTGCTTGTCTATAATGAACCAAAAAAAAAAAAACAATTCCAGAAAAAGCTTGATTAATGTAACTCCAAGAGAACAAATTATGCTTTTAATCATGAAGATAATTTCATAGTTTTTCATTTATTTTGCAGACAATGATTTTATTCTTTTGTTTTTATTCCCGAACTTCATAAGAAATAAGTGCCTTTGGTACTGCTAATACACTAATCTTTTCTTTGTAGGACTCTTAAATTGATAGAGTATTATGGCCTATATCAGCAGGAAATTAAAGTCAGAGACACACAATAATATTTGTCATAAATTGTACGTAAGATGAGATGGATTTCTCTCTCTTTTTTTCCCTTGTTCCATGAAACTGTACAAGGTGGAGACTGTAAACAAGGTTTTAGCCCATGAGTTGTGACACAATGTCACATCCACTGTTCTGTATCTATCAGTGATGGAGCCTGTGGCCCACTGATGTGAGAGCCTGCAGCATTTTCAGTATTACAACCTGGGTGTCTGTGCCAATCTGGAAAAATCACAAGGGGCGCACAGTTAGGCTTTCAACGAGGCTTTTAATGCAGCAGACTTGAACTCACCTGTGTGTGAAGCAGCGTTCTGCATTTTCTTGTTTCTGCTAGCACTGTGAGAAACAAAGAAAAGACTGATGACTGCAGATGGAAGTATGAAACTGAAGTGAGGTCCTGAAAAAAACAAACATCTGCAATCATGATTATTATCTTAGGTGCCGCATAAGACAATGAAATGAAACTTCATATATCATATGTACACACCTTGTCAAGCATAAACACAAACTGAAGCTTAAAATGATCAGACATTCACTCCAATAGGAGATAAAAGACCAAAGTCATTTAAACGTTTCACATTATTTAAACTACAGGTGATGTGAAATATAATTCAAATAGCATCACTGAAAATACATCCCTGTCTGACAACTCGTGACTCACTAAAACATGGAGGAGAGCCTGGAGGAGAGCAGATGTCTTGGTAAATGAACAATGTTTCACCTCCTCTCACTGCACTCTGAGTAGGAGAGACCATCACAAATGCAGCATTAGTGGCAGTGAAGCTTTTTATGTTACCCTCCTATTGCAGCATCCAGTTTTCGGTCAGAAAAAAAAAGGCGGCCTTTGTTCAGCGGGCGCACTCCTGCATCATTGATGACAATCAATGTTGTAATGACAGCAAATCATTGCACTGTCCAATCCTGACGTGTCACTCGTAAATTACGGTGCTCAGAGTCAGCCTTAAAGTTCAGAAAAGAATGGAGGAAAAACAACTTTTGATTTGGCTGTCTGAGCCAAGTGACAACTGCAGCTGCACTTCCTCTAATGGCTGTGAGATGCTGACTCCAAGAAAACTACACTGACGTCAAATGAAAAATACTCCATCTCCTCTCCTGAAATACAAAGTCAATATATTTTTTCCCTCAACCGCTCCTTCCTCTAATGTTCTTTTTAGTGGCAATACTGGGTATAATTTTTCCATTACAGAGATACTGAGGCTTAAGACGAAATGTGGTTTTGGATGTGTTTGGCTGATTGACAGGTGTCTCGACATATCACAGCAGACTCTAAAAAAACAACCTCAGCCTTAAACAATTAAGACTCAGAGTGGGTGAGGTCTGTT
>JBAJHX010000049.1:4087242-4106406 GCA_037176925.1 Amniataba percoides | reverse complement strand
ATGGATGGATGGATGATGATATAGTATATTTACTGTGTTTATGGATGGAAAATTAATACCTGACATGAAAGGCTTTTTTTTCCAACAGTGCAATGAAACTGTAATGCTTCTCAACATTTCCCATTTTTTTCCCCCAGACAAGGTGACATCTCCATAATGTTTTATCTAAAAACAGACCACAACCCAATGATATTCAGTTTACAGTGATATGAAAGAGAAAGCAGCAAATCTCTTAAGCTGAGAGGGGAGTTTTTGGACATTTTACTCAAAAAATGGCAAATCAATCAATTATCAAAGACATTTGATTAAATAGTAATACCAGTTTTAGCTCTAAATGGAATAGATCATCACATATTTAAGTTGCAGACTGAATAATTCTAATATCTTTAACCTGCCTCAAAATAATGTCAAGACTGCTACAAGAGCTAAACTCAAATTCAGGATTCAAAATCAGTTTGAAAATCTACAGATTACGCCGCAAACTCACTGTGAATGTGTTTCTACAGTCTTGATCTGAGTCCAGTGTTAGCTATGTGGCTATGTGAGGACATTACTAACAGGAATATTCATACCTCAGCTGTCTGATTATATGTGGACCCCAGTTAACCAGACAGCTGGAGAGCACAAATGATAAATGATCACTTTGGATAACTGCTTATTCCCAAAAAAAAAAAGAAAAAAAATCACACGATTTGCATTAAGGCTCAACAGTCCCTTGGAAATAGATTGTGCTGCTCGCCTCGATGCAGTTTCATGTTTGACTTGGGAACGGAGAAGGAACAGTTGGAGCATTTGAACAAAGTGCAACAGACATATTAATTATGACAACAATCAACCACGTGCGGAGAAGCCCACATTACAGAGGCGGTTTCACTGGACTGTGGAATTGTGTTTTTGCACAAAAGCATCTCATGATGTGCAGCAGAGGTAAAAAAAAAAAAAAGAATAACGCATTGAAGTTCAAAGGCAGTATTTCAATGAGCTTGGACAGCACCTGGACAAAAGGGCTGTTCAGCTTGGTGGGTAGATCTCTACAGGAGGAGCTGAAATGGTTGTCAAAACAAAGTTTTCCAGAAGCTGCTCACCTGGGTGGCAATGTGAGAAACAGAGAGAGGAGGAACAGAAATAATACAACAACACACACACACACACACACGTTGGCATGCAGGCAGTCAGATAGACAACCGTACAATTACACTCCTGATTATAATACAGTGATGTTAACCCACAAATTGGCTTTCCCTGACAAAACCTTAGGATGGTGCTGACCTATACTGTCCTGAGCAAACTATTATGAACACTGCTGTGACACCAGCTTTATTTAATTCACCTTTCCACTATGTCTCAAAGGCCCGATCGTGCCCTTGGGGGATAAAAAAACGAGCTCTGAAATGCATCATACAGGAGCATCCTTTTAGAAAGCAATTTTCTCAGCCTTAGTGGCACAATAGTTCAGAGTATGGATATGTCCCAAACAACCAAGCTCACAGGGGCTATTGAAATTTATATCCACTGTGCAGAAACACAGGCTTTCTTTTAAAATCCTGGCACTCCAGAAATCACATATTCAATCACCCCAGGAGGCTGCTTTGAGGGTCTCTCTGTAGCACGCAGCAGTGCACAGAGAGCCAATAGAAACCAACCAGGAAGGGATTGATGACGATGCCGAGAGATGCAAAAAGGGCCTCTTGATAGTTGGAGTGTTGCACGTGTGTCAGGTGAGCTTTTACAACTTTGTGAGTTTGTACTTTAGCAGGTGAAAGTGTCGTGACTGCTGATTATCCAGCAGTCCGTACAAGCATGGAGCGAATTTATTTGAGCATGCGGTGCCATTTTACCGCTGAAGTGACGGATGATTCATCGACTATGAAAATTGTTGTTTGCAGATCCATTTATTCATTAAGCGCTTTAAGTTGTTTATCATGCTAAAACATCTGTCCATTCCAGCCTGTAAAATCAAAAGATTTGCTCCTTTTTTCTGTCTTTTGTAATGCTGCTGTTTGAATATTATGGTTTAGGACAGCTAGTCGAACTAAACAAGCAAACTGAAGATTTCACCTTTTGGTTCTGGGAAATTGGAATAGGCCATTTTCATAATTGGTGCACATCTTTTAGACTACAGAATAAATCGATTAATAGGGAAAAACAAATGACTGCTTAATAAATGTAATCAAGTCATGTACTGCTGCAACTGCAGTGTGATATTAAAGAGATTTGCACTTTGTTTCCTTTTACAATGCAGCCATAGAGAAATCCTCCAAGGTGACATGAATGCAAATGTATTATTTATGTGCTGAACTGATGCAGACAGCAGGGGCATTTCCAGAAATTGGCAGTCAGCATTGCTACAGCTCACCAGAGCAGCTGCATGTCACCACCCTCCACCACACAGAAATTTTTCGAAGAGGAAAAACACGGCCTCACACTGCTGATTTTCATCACACTGGATCCTGGGACTGCTTCAGTGCTCATACAGGAGGGTCTCAC
This sequence comes from Amniataba percoides, assembly GCA_037176925.1. Taxonomy (NCBI): domain Eukaryota; kingdom Metazoa; phylum Chordata; class Actinopteri; order Centrarchiformes; family Terapontidae; genus Amniataba; species Amniataba percoides. Next base: position 4,103,919 of record JBAJHX010000049.1, on the reverse strand, counting down.
GGTCCATCAAAACCAAATGGACGACATCATCCAGAAGTGTTATGAAAGAAGAAGCTGCTTAAAATGAAGGGCTTCAAATATCCAGTGCTGATAAAAAAGAGCTGTGACGCTGAGCACTCTGCTGCAGGCGTCAGGTAACGTGCGCTCTGAGCGAGCCTCTCAATTTACTGGTCAATCTGCAGGTCCGACCCCCATGACACACTTCAGACAACATCAGTCGAGTCAAATCAAACACCTTTATAAAAAAATAGCATGTCACCGCCAAACTGTGGGAGCCCGAATAATCCAGCAAGGCGTAGAATCAGCATAAAAACGGCGGAGCGCAACCTCGCCTTCAGATGAACCTGTAATCTTCTGGTTGTCGGAAGGTGTCATTCAAACGGCGGGAACGCATGATCAATGGATTTTTTTCAGGTAAAAGATGACAGACGGCGGCACACAGCAGAGGCAGGTAGAGCAACGGAGCTTCGGGCTACGCGTCTCAATAAAAACATGAGATAAAATGAGGCGTGTTGTATGTTTTGTCTGCTGTGCTCGTATATTCACAGCACCATGAAGCTTATTTTGCTACCAAGAATTTACAGAGATTGTTGTGTTATTTCTTTTTTGTTTTTTCTCAAGGACAGATAAACTGATCTGGTTTATTTTAGAGCCAGACTGATTATTGTCAATTAATGAATTACTTGCCAATTATTTCTTCTGTTGATGAATTATTTTGACTATTTTTTTTTTCAATTTAATCTGTCAGCCTACTCTCGTTTAAGCTTCTCATATGTGAGGATTTCATGTTTGTTTTAGATAATTGGAAATTTAATAGTTTTGGACTGTTGGTCAGACAAAGACTTTTAAACAATTCAATAGATGAAATTATTTATCTACAAATCAAAACTTTAATTATATTAAGTAACAAGAAAAACAGTCATTATTTGCAGTCCTATTGTAACTCAAAGTGAGTGACATGATTTGATAGAAAATGACAAAACAATAAGTATGACAACTCATTGTAAATGATATAATCTTGCATTCAGCACAGTCGGTTTAATCAAACAGGGACTTTAAAGATGTCATTCTAGGCTCTGGAAACTTTAAGATTATTCTGACACTTTGACATTTTCCAACTAAGTTGTCAAAACATCATGGCAGTGCATTCATTTTGATCATTTTGTTACTGAACGTACGTCCACAGAAGCTTCGTGAACACCAACACCTGTGCCTGTTGATCCGAGTGCTTAGAGTATTTATATTAGCCTAAACATCTTCCTTTTCTAAGCTAATAATGACATGCAACTAAATCTAATTAATCTGATTAAAATTTTAAGTGCTGTCTCACGGACAATGATGACGCTGACGGCATAAAACTCAGTATGCTTAAGTGGAGGAGTCACTTAAGTAAATTTACTTAAGTGACTCCTCGTGGTGTCATCGTTTGTTGTATTTAGCTTATTAACTCTTAGCTTCTTGGATTGCAAACAGCCCCAGCTTTCACTTGGATTGTCTCATTTTTAACTTAAACACGTGCCATCTGAATGATTTTAAAGAAATTATAATCATATAAAAATGATACTCAGGGGGGCTTTAAATGTATGATAATAGAGGAGTGGATTAAGTGAATGTGATGGAGCGTCTCGGGGACTGATTTTTGAAGGATTACTTGCAGCACATTTGTTCTGAACTCCCCAAACAAGCGCACTTGTCTCTCAAGGAACTCATTTAGTGATTTTCTGTAGAGCTGAAGAGATCATTCTCCTTCTATCTGTCTATTGTGATTTTTCTTCTGTCTTAATAAAGAGACACTTTGTTCCACTCTCTTGCCAAAAATAACATGGAATTAGATGAGCACTTTGGCAATGAATCTTGATTGTATACCACTCTAATCCTTTGTGCTTGCTGTTGTTGTGAACCTCTTACCCTAAACGCCGCTTTGAAAAAGTTTGCTCAAATAAGTTTGTCATATCATAAATAAATCATGCCTTTTTTTAAGCGCTTTGCAAGGGATGAATTCTGGCTGCATCTCTGCAGGTTGAGATATGTGCCAGAAATACTGAGTTGCCTCCATGTTTATGCATCCTGGAGAACAAAACCACGAGTGCCAGCGTTGAAAATGATACGTTTGGCTGTTGCCGTTTCAGCTGCGACTCCTCGTTTTTCTCGGCAGCTTTACCACGCGTGCGACTGTGGCGTAGAGATTCTGCATGGAGGTCAGTCTGTAACGCCAGCTGACCGGCAGCGATGAGGGGTCCGGGTTTAGGATCAAACCATTTTGTTGGGGTCCCGCAGGGTCAGCTCAAAGAGAAGAGAGAAAGATAGACCTGGTAATCCGGAAGAGCTCCCGCTGGCATCCACACCAACAATCACAACACTCGGGGGCTTATCTCGCTGCACGAGTGAATGGCAGAGATTGGGTCTGCCTCGGCGAGTATTGTCTCGGCCAGCTCAACCTCTCCTGAGTTGGGGGTGCGTTCCTCATTAGAAATACAATCAACAAACTAACACAGCAGCAGGATGTTAAACACCACGCGTGTCCATTACCTGCTCTCCCATACATGTTATTGCCGTTGAATGCTGAGGACTCATAGTTTCTGGTGAGTTTTAGCTCTTTGTGTTGAGGCTTTTCAACAATTTTCCCATTTCCATCGCATTAAGCCACAATGGGGGGTAATTTCTCCAGCCTTGATGAACATGACAATGGAGACGATGCACACGATGGCGAATAGGCGATAACATTTCGCTCTAGATTGCAGCTGCATTGGAGATTCAATGCCGCGCTCGTGATTTCCTATAAAGCCCATAAAGTCTACCAGAGATGCGATTTGAGGGTTTCTGACATACAAAACGACAACGGCATGAAACGGGACGCGTTGATCAAAATAAATAAATAAATAAAAGATACACTCATAAATACTTAATCAAATGTGAAATGATTTCTTTTCTTGTCAGTGAGCCGCTGCGACGCTGTAGCTGCTGAGCTCGGTGACAAGTTTTCGGAGACAGGTGCGAGGAGCACACTCGCAGCCTCTCTGACAGGAAAGAGGATCCACGCAAACATCCCTTACAAAGATTATATTTACAATACACAGTGGATTGGCAACTGTCAACCTGGAGGTAATTATAGATGGAAATCACATGCTTAACCCATCTGCTGTGCGGGGTTGTTCGGATCGGATTCTCCACCTGCAAGTAATCCTGTCTTGCTGCGTTTAAGAGAAAAGCTGTTACGAGGGCTTAACAAGACCGCTGTGTCTGACACCGAAGTGAGCAAGACATTGTTTTAATTTGCAATGAAAGATATCCTTCAGTATGATTTAAAAGTAGTTCATTTTACCCTGATGCTCTTACTGGATTCCTGGAGACCCACAGGGCTTTAAAACACTCATAAAAACATTGCTTAATCAGCTTGTTAGATGATGACTTTATTCAGGTTTTATGAAAATTACTGTAGCATGATTTTGAACAGATCATGTTTCATAAATCCACTATAGAACAGATATCCAGAGAAGACTAATTGGATGTCTTTTTCATGGGATTATTATATGTTGGTTTATAAGCAGTCTTACGGGGTTCTTAATCACACTGAGTGAGTGATGTTTTTGTTCCCATATGACTCATAACATTTACATCATGAAATATTTCAGACTGTTGTTTCAAATGTGCAGTTTGTGACAAAGCTGAGCTGTTTATCAATTAATTATATTTAATATGGTAACAGAATAGATACAATATCATAAGGGAAATAGTTTTAGTTAGTTAGTGTTTGTGTTGTTGTCGCTTGTACATAGACTGCTTTTACTGTTGTGTGTCCTGTGCACTTCAATAATAGTGTCAGTTTTTACTTTATCCAGTATTTTTGATAATTTCTACACTAGTATCATGACAAAGATACCACAGACTTATGATGCATTATCATCCTCATAGCATTACTGTGATAATCTGTACATGTATGGATCCATTTTACAGTAGCAGATCTTATTAAAATGTGAGCTTCTTTGCTCAAATGCAGTTTTGAAAATAGTGCATAGATATCAGCATCTTCCCCATTTTATTAAGCAGAGTTTTGTGAAAAAACCAAACATAAAACAAAGTGAAGTGTAAGTTTGTGAATCTCGCTGAGTGGAATACACTTCTGACACATGAGCAATAGCCAAACCATGCAGCGGGAATAAAACTTGCCAGCTGCTGTCGACAGGGTAAAAATATGAAATTGGCCTTGTCTTATCTCACACCAACAGCGTGAACACAAGGCTACATCTCACCTAACTCATACATTCCTGTGATTGCTGCAATACTGGAGTTTCTACCCCACCAATTCTGACTGTCCTGCGACGGCTTCGGCGTTTATGTGCTGACTGAGTCATCTTGAAACAAATGCAGAAAAATAAGCTTTGCCTGAAGGGCAGAAGAAACTGTTTATCCTCCAGGCATTCTTCCGCTAAGATAACATGAGCTGAGTTTTTGAGGATGCTGGAATATTATACAGTGGGAATCCATTTAAGGTACAGACGCCTGTGCTGAAAGCTGTGTGAAAGCCGCGCCGCTTAATCCTGCAGAGATAGCTTCATTAATTGTGTTCATCCCCCCCTCTCAGTTGCGCCGGCCAAATGCAGGAGCGTTGAATAAGTAATGGAAGTCGAACTGCTGAGTGACAGGATTTTAACCTCACCTGTCGACGCGCTGGGTGTGCTGAGAGGCCTCCGCATGCATCAGTCCCATCAATCAACACTTTCCACCACTGACAACATGTTGTGCTGCTCTAAATGGGAATTTGTCAAGATAGGGTTTGCGGGCACTCTGGGGTCTGGAGTATTTGCGTGAAACAAGGAAAAAATATGATCAATGTGAGAAAAAAAACAGAAAAATGCAGTGCTTAAATACAGGTCCCAAATGATATAAAAATCAAAATCAGAGCATGTATAATATGATTTTGTACTAAAAGGTTAAATGACGATTGCTCATAAGCAGGTAGTGCCAGGCTTTAATTCGATGCATGCAAACTGGCGCATAACCTTAAGAAATGTAGGTGTTATTCTTTGGCAGTGTGGATAAGAACTAAAGCTGTGATCTCCAAGCAGCAACAAAGATATCAGACCAGTTATCAACAAAATGTTTTGCAGTGCAAAGATGCTTTAATTGATTTGTTTGCCCCTTTGGATAACGCGACAAGTGGGTGACCAAAGAGAGCAAATACATGTATGGAGTGATTATCTTAATTATATTACATTTGTAAGGCAGTGATTAGTGTAAACAGCTTTAAGCCAGTGTGGGTAACATCAATTTGTAGGCTAACATACAGCAAATAAAGCTAAGGAAATGGATATTAACCCCGATAATTTCATCATTTACTCGCAGTTGTTTCCTCGTAAAGTAACCTATTTGAAAGACTCATTTTTGCCAGGAGGCAATTTAAAGCCCAAATTTCTCTCGAATTTCTCGAGTCTCCTGGTGGTTTGTTACCGCGAGAAGCTGGCAGTGTTGCCAGAGGCTGTGTGTCATGCCAAGTAGAAAAATCCTGCCAGTTCAGAAATCCTAGAAATCTCAGGTCTAAAGGTTAGAAATGTGGGCTTGTAACCAGAAGATCATCATTTTACATTCGCTGCAGGGCGAGAATGCAAAGCTGAGAAAGTGACTCAGTGAAATCCTTACTTACTTTTCAAAGTCCCACAAAGGTGAGACGAAGCAAAGCACTGAAAGGAAAAAAAAATCTACCTGAGAGTATTTTCTTTCTTTTTTTTTCTGTGTCGTGCGTCTTGAACGTTGAGGCTGATGTTGGATAGAGGTCTATAAGGAAGCTTCCCTGCTTGGTTTTGAGTGGAAAAAATAAAACGCGATAATTACTCTTGCTGTTTCAATAACTGAGAATAAAATGTGAAATGCTAATTGTGTCATCTGCATTTCTTACTCGCTGCGATGATAAAATTAAAAAAAACAAAGAAAAAACAGTATATAGCTGCATTGTGATATACTTAATGTTGGGCTGCAGTCAAGACCACTCAACATGACAGAAATACAATGCTAACACTGAGGGGGAGTGAAAACTGAGTGAAAATGTTAATCCCATAACCTGAATGTGCTGCACTGAGATCAGAGCGAGGGCTCAAAATGAACGCTGCATATATTTCTAAATGTAAAATAGATCTATTTAATATAATATTCAGTAAGGTACAGACTCTTATACACAGTTTACATGACAAGGCGAGCGTTTGATCTGACATTTTAATATCTCTACTTCATCTAAATCTAAACTGGGTATAGTCAAGTATAAAACACCTTTGATCAATTATGAATTGTAATGTAAAGCGACGCTGTGGGGGCTTTTTTTTCTCTGAAATAGGACTATAGGGTAATGTATATGTGAATGAGCCACCGTTTGGTTTGTATTATGCAGGTGTCGGAGCATTCAGGTGATACAATACACCTTCCTGCTGCCCATTTCACAGTAACGATGGTGATAATGTGGCAGAAAAAGGTAGCTATGCACTCAGAGGCAGTGAAGAAAAAAAGACTGAGAGCTATGATGTAAACTATTTGAAATTTTAACAAAGTTAGTTTTGCAGAAGTTTTACGAGGACAGGATTTCTTTCAGTGAGTTTGTTTGACCTCAAGTAGCCTCACTCTGTGCTCACTTACGGATCAATTAGTATTTCTCAGTTAGTCCTTCTGAATAATTCAAATGAGCAGAGCTACAGTGCTGATTTTAAGATCAAGAGGCGAGAGCGAGTAAATTTACAGATAAAGCTGTCACCGCGCGGTGCGGCTGACCAGGACGCCTCGTTAGAAACGCGGCCGAGTGATTAGCACAAGTTTGAGCAAATGTTAACTTTTAATCAAGGCATGATACGGGATCGATATTCTATCTAACCAGATCCTAACACGAGTCTCGAAAGTGTGGAATACTGAGCCGCGTCTCACATTTATTCAGTCCATCAAGGATTATTGATACGGGCCCGGAGAAAAAGAAACTGAAGGGGAAATTCCCAGAGTGATGGAATGATGGCGGAGAGGCTCTTGGAGGGGAGCGAGAAAATGAATAAGACAGAAACATGGAGACAAAGAGCCTCTCGAGGTCATCAATAACCCCGGCAGTGACCACGGCAGCACTGTCCGAACACTTCAGCCTAAAATATTATCTCCAGGCTGCAACATCTACTTGAAGACATGCCTCACCCCCCTCCTCACTCACACACACACCGTCCTCGGAGTCGATTAATATTGATTCTGCATTTGAGCAAGCATGTGTGTCTCCTCAGGTGGAACCAAATTACTTTGAAAACACCCCGGGAGGCCTCTGCTTCTGGGAGCACGCTGAAAACCATTAGCCGGCTGGACTGGGAAAGCGAAAACCAAATTAAGGCAAATAAACAATAATAAAAAGGCCCGACGTTTCAAGCGGAGGAGCATCAGTCAGGAGTCGCCGGAAAAAAAACAAAAAAAAAAAAACACCCGCAGTAATGTAAAACACCAGATCAATGTTTATGTTGGATTAGGCCCTTCAACCTGTGAAGATGATGAAGGTGTCGGCGCCTCCTGCACACAGACGTGCTTTGTGAACGGGGCTGCGTTATCCTGAGCTTCTTATCTCAGCGCTGAAGGGTTGCATTTGCATGAAACATCACCTTGACTCTCACCTTTACGTGCCCATGCAGTTATTTGCGACCTTTCATGTTCATATAGCTACAGCTGATTACTATCAACTGCGTGTTTGAAAAAAGAAGAAGAGGTTTAATAAGCAAACATTATAATCAGTCTTACCTGGTCTTTACGCTGCAGGCGGTTTGACCCGATGCAGAGCCGAGGCGCCGACTGTAGCTGTTGTGCCGTTTCAGCAGGTTTCCGTTGTTTTTAATGATCTCGTCATTATTGACTTGTCAAGTTAACGCAGCTGCTCATTAATCTCTGCGTTAACTGTAATATAACTGTATATTATGAATAAAACAGACTCCCTTGGAGCTGCACACCTCCTGGAGGCGTTTTAGCTGCGTCTGTCAGTCGTCCACATCAAACTCACTTCAGTTTGGAGAAAAGTCACTTTCCACACAGTCATTGATGTTTTACAGAAGATCCTCTTTTGGGGCTTTAAGTGCCAAGTTTTCAGTTTTGTTTCATTACTTTAGTTGATTCATTGAGGATGTGAATGCCTGTTTGCACTTTGGGAAGTTGCAATGTGCATTTTTCACTATTTTTGTGTTAAAGATCCATATATTGATTAGACCGATTTTAATAGATTCTGCGGTTGACTTAATGGTGAAAATAACTGCAGACCTCTGGACTGACAACGGATGACCACATTTTATAGACACCTTGACCTGCAAAGTTAAAGTTGATAATGGGCTTCGTTTGACGCTGCTGGACACCGGGGGCCTTTCTCACACTCAGTGCGAGCAGGAACGGGCTCCGGCTTGACCCTGAAGAGCAGAAGTGGTTAAAGACAGTGGATAAATAGATAAAGTGAGAAATGATGTTTCATCTGCTGAGTTTGTGCTTTACAAAGATGAGAAATAAAATGTGCTTGAGTGCTGTGCTTGATGTGAATACTTACAGACTGTACAGACCAAGGACTTCTTCCATTTACATCAGTGACATAACACTCTAAAAGGGCCTAACTTTCATAATGTGGATTTTTGCAATGGAGATGCTGCCAATATATACACATATAACAGATATTCTACTTTATTTTCAACTATCTTTAGTTCATTGTTGTCTGTCTTGAATCTTGAATCTTGAATCGTTGCATTCAGCATGAATTCATGTCACCTTGCTGCTGTTGTGACGAGAAGAAAGAAATAATTTGTTATTGTGGCTTTGTTACTTGTTGCTGTACATTGACTAGTGTTATATTGTGATTATATGCCTCCGTCAATATACAGTAATTACTTAACTTAAATTGCAGGCTGTGTGTCACTTTAATAACAGAAAGTAAAAAAAAAAAAACAGTTGCATTACAGTTTTGCACAGGCTGCTTCCTGTGGGCATCGTCATTAGCAGATCCGCTGCAGGTCTGTCTGACAAGAGCGGAGGTCAATTGACAAATCTGATCTGTGATTATCGCAGTAATTTGGGCAGCGCCAAAAGTGGATAATCCGGGTCAAATCTCATTCTCACTTCTCAGAAATTGCCAGCCATCACGTATGCATTAATGCCAACCCACGCATATCAAATGGGACATCTTGAGGAACGATTGGACCACTCATTTCAAGAGGCTGATTATCAGACACAAATCTCCACGGCAGGCAGAATCAAACGGCACACTAGAGATAAATCAGACACACTTTCTCATTTATTGTTAATGCAATCAAAGGGCCCTCTCCGAGCAGACTCTCGAATCAACATTTGGTGAGAGCAGAAGAATCAAATGCGCCGTGGTTAAAGCGTCGCCAGCCAAAAGGAGATGGTGTGCTGAGACAGGCAGAAAGAGAAACTGAACTCTGAGAGCTTCAGCTGATTGGTTATTTCAGCAGAACTCCGCAGCACGACAGGGAGATAATGAGCTCTCTTTGATCAGAGGAACATTGTTGTATATGATGATCATCTGTGTGTGCATGTGTGTGCATGTGTGTGTGTGCGCGCAAGTGCCAGCAACAGTGCCTGATGAATATTCAAGGAGGATTGTCTGCGGTAATATCCCAGAGGAGCAGCTGGCTTGTTGTTACACACACATGGGAGGCTTGCCACGCACCTTGTCACAATCACGTGATTGTTTGAAATACCAGTGCTGCTGTAGATCACCCAAAAAACGGCTTTTGAAAGGTGACTCGAGGTCATGTGGTGCAAGGAAAAACCGGAATAGGAAAAAAAAAAGAAGACCTAATGGCATATAGCACACAATATCATGGATATTATAAAGATGCCAGTTTATTATCAGTTCGATTTGTTTTGGATGGCTGAAACCGAAAATGATAATTGCATGCTAATTACTGTGTAAAGTGTATCAATTAATCATTTAAACATAAATAACAACAGCAAAAAACATTCATCACTCTCCAGTTGAGAAATTTGCAGGAGTAATTGTTTCTATTTGGTTTTCCTAATTAAAGAAAAAATATGAGTTAAATTGTGTTTTGCCTGTTTTATTTACTTCACTGCTATACTAAACCATCCCACACCCTTTTTTTCTCACAAGAGGCCCTCAGGGGGGCAACCACTACAGTAGATTTATCTCCTGAATGCAGCTTCCTCTTCTCTTTTTTTAGAAGCAATAATTAATCCCTCATTTATTAAAAAAAAAGGAAAGAAATATAAAAATAAAGCTGCACAGAGATAAGGGACCGCGGTCTCGGAGTCATTTGGTATAACCTCAGCATCACACAGCCCAAAGCCTATTTGTTGTGTCACGTGCGGTTGTTCTCACTGAAGCTGGCAGAGCAACACAGGAACCGTAACGGCTTTGTTTTCCCTTCACAATCACTCTCTACAGAGGGTCCGCACACATTCTGGACCACCTTTTTATCTGTTAAATCCATTCAAATCCCATCCCACAGCTGTAAATATTCCATATTTCCACCGCTGCCGACACCACAGGCTTTATTTTTATGCTCGGAAATAACTTTATGGTCAACATTTAAAAAAAAAAAAGAAAGAAAAGTGAGTGTGTGTCCTACCAAAAGTCTTTCCGAAGCCTTAACTCCACTCGACCAAGACCATCCATCTCCACTTATAATGTGCATTTAATAAGAATTAAATTGGCGGGTGGGATAGATGTGGTTTGAGCCGCGTGATAATGACAGTTTGACTTTTCATGGCTTTGATATGTGGACGACAGCCGCCTGTAAGGCCTAATGGAGCCGTTCCACCAGCATCTGTTAAGAATGCTTCATTGAGTTTACAATTAGTAAAGGCCACGGTTCACTGCCAGGCTGTGTGACCACTGAGAGTGTGATAAGAGTGATAAAGGCCCTTGGATTTAGTCAGAGAGCGGGAAGAGGAGTTGGGATTTTACTCACTGAGCAAAGGATTAAATGTGTAAAAAAAGAAAAAAAAACTTTTTTGGTTCCAACAGGTCTCCTGAAAGCGAGTCAAATATTTGCAGTATTTTATTGTGTTATTTGTTCATTTTTAAAAAGCTCTTCATGACTTCTTCAACGTGCCTGTGCCTCTTAGCTCAAAGCCCATTTTGTTCCCATTGAAAACATGAATAGTGTGTATACTTTAGTAGGCTAAGTCATTTCTTAAAACAGCATTAATACTGTTTGTTGGAACTTTTTTCAGGCCATGAATTAATACTTGTTTAAGTACATACAGGGGATTTGTCCTGAAGTTTGGTTCATGGCAAATGTTAAAGACTTTTTATCAACCTTTTGTTATTGTCATGCTTCATTTTAGGATGTCACAGATGAAATATTAATGATTAACAGCTGAACGAGGCAAACAGAAATACAAAGTCATGTCAAGATTTTCTTTTTTCCTTGCTTTTGTTAAACCTGCTCAGTGAGGTTTGTAATAGTGATGTAAGTAAAGCAACAGCCTTGCGAGTTATGAAAATGAGGGGAAATTCAGTGTTCAGTTATTTTATGGTTACTACATGTTGAGCCAAAGTAATATTTGTTTTTTTGGGGGGGGTTAAGGTTATTTTTCGTCACGCTTTTGTGCATAAAATACTAAAAAGCCGTTTTCCCACCTAACAAAGATCACATTGATGAAATACAGTTTTAACAGATGCTGCAGAGGCTTAGTGGGTAAAACACTACGGTTTGACTTTGGTTTAATCTGTCTGGACTTTGAGCGTCTGGACTGTCGGAGTAAACACGAGCAACTGGAGGAATCACACAAAGACTTTAGGCCATAATTGGCTCCTCTAAATTGCCCGTAGGTGTGAGCTGGGCTTGTTTTTCAGAGTTTCAGCTCTGTGATTGACCACCAACCTGTCCAGGGTGTTTCTCAGCCCGATGCCAGGTGCATGCTGGGACGGGCTCCATATCCCCGTGACCCTGAATGGAAATAATAGATTTAGAAACTAAACGCGTGGATGGACACTGTTACAATCAGTCAATAGCTTGACATGGAAAGTGGGGAGGTCAGAGTTTTTATTTTCTCTGTCTCTTATCTTACCTCGACTCTAACTTACACTTCAGTTAAAGGCTAACTTCAGCTAAAGATCGTGTACTTGTCAGAGCTAAAAGGACAGCAGTGATGTTTTGTCATTGCATTACGTGAGCATGTTGTAATAAAAGTAAGCATAACCTCCTCAGCACAGTTCAGATTCACAATCTGTTTTGTTGCATTTTGTGCCTTTGTGATATTTTTCAAATTCTGCAAATCCCAGGACAAAAACACACAGTATTATATACAGATCAGCATTTAAACTACGAGCTGCTGTGTCTGCTTATTTATTTGAATCTCATTTTTAGTTATAACTTAATAACTTGAATTGTTTTCAGTGCTGTATGTGTGTGACTTTGTTTTATTTTTTTTCTACTGTTCTTCCTATTTTAGGTATTGCAACTTCCAGTTTCATTGTACAATGTACAATGACAAAGATATACCCGATTTTATTCTTTTCTACTGTGTTGCCTGGCCAGACAGTCAAAGCCATGTAACAGTTTCACTGCTGAGTCGAAATGATAAAAATCACAACCACCAGGAGAGAAGATGGATCAACATATTTTCTTTGTGAGTTTAGGATGGAGACACATTTTCTTTCTCCACTGTAACAAGAGAAAACAGTTAAAGTTGTTGTAGCACAATAATGAGATAGTCAAACCGCCGTCACAGGGAAACAAACTATTTTATGTTTGAAAGTTGTAACAGATTTTTTTTTTTTTAAACCCCAGCTGAACACAGAAAACCTCCTGAGTGAAATATTACTGCTCCAGATCCTCCTCATCCAGGTCCCAAAAACATCCAGGCAGCCAATCGTCTGACTCCCACATCTGTATTTTTATTATTGAATGCTGTAATTTGTAATTCAGTTTGTACCAGCGTCTCATCTCCTGTAGTGCAGAACAGATCTGTGTAAAATGAATCGAAAAGAAATCATGTTCAAACTATACAAACGCTGTATTGAAAGTAGGTTGGTGTTGAGTGTTGGTGTGCACAATGAGAAAACTAATATCCAGATGTTCAAAATGTTTGTGCCGAGCTTTCTTCTCCCCTCTCAGCTCAGACGAACTGGTTTTTTTTTTGTTGTTTTTTTTTGTGCACCGTCCCATCTCCCATCGGCCCTTTATGATCTAAAGCCGTGGTCACACAGCCTGGCAGGAGTTAGGACCTAATTCATAAATCCGTCCTCCCTCCAAACCCAACAAGTGACCCCGTGAGTTGGGAGAAGTGCGGCATATGGAGGCGCCGCCCCCTCCGGCCCCCCCTGCCGACACCAAAACCAGTCAAGTGAAACAAGGCCTCTCCATGGCGAAAGCGGAGAGCGAGCACTTCATCTCTCACCTCAAAATCATTATTACCTGATTAAGTGTGATTAAGAGAAGATCATTAGCAGCTGCATGTCCTGTCAGTAATGATTACTGTGATGGGTGCGTTATACCCAGTGAGCTCATCTGCAGGCTTAGCCACTTTAATGATTAGGGAAGCATTGTTTAGCAGGGCTCTCGGATGAAAGCTTGACTTGCTGGCGTCTGAACTGAAAGTCAGAGCGAGGTGAACATCCCACAACTGCATTGTAATGAACTAACTTGTTCTACAAGGAGGATGACATTGAACAAATGTTTAACTCCAGTTCTTCTACCTAGTACATGTTCGTCCTATTACTAATATTCCTGATATGTTGTGTGTTAAAGTGGTTTATCAGTGAAAATGTCTCGTTCATGTCGGGATTATTTTAAAAACTATTCGGAGCCTGAGCACTTAAAGGGAAATTGTGATGATGTTGAGATTGGAAATGAGGAGAAGAACACGTTAACACATGAGCGGGTGTTCAAAGAGGCAGAATATTAAGATTTCTCATTTTATTACTTTTTTAGCAAAAGATGTTGAAAAGGTTTCAAAGCCTTGTCTAACACATTTCTCCTCCACCAGTCTACCTTTCTCAAATTGGCTTATTCAGCTAAAGTGGTGTGTGAGTTCTGTTGCTGAGGTTTGTGCAAAAAGTTAATTTGTGAAGCCTCGTAAATGACACTGTAATCACTAAAACAGGACCCGCAGTCTCGTAGGAAAAAAAAAAACATACTTGACTTTCATCTTCGACTTCATCTTAAATTAATTTCTTGAATTTGATTTCATATGTCAGCTGAATTATAGAAGAAGAGTAAATAAATCCCCAGATGCACCTAAGTGTGAGCGCCTCAGGAAATTGACTGCATATGAAAAGGATTCAGCTCCCTGCACTATAAATATCTGGAATTAATTATCATTAGGGGGGAACTTTGCAATGCGGTGATAAATGCAAATTACCACTCGCTTTTCATCAAAAGCAATCTCTCTATCAACTCCCCACTAAACGCTAAGTTACAACAGTATTAATATTTCTTTTTGCACAAAACCTACATTAGCCTCTGTGTATATTTCTTAATGCACCACCCCAATCTAACACCACAAATCCAATCAATTAAAGGATCATATTGGTTAAAATGAATCATGTTATATATTATACATCATATACTGAATAATGGCACAGATGTTGTCATGAAATCCCTTCTCTTTCATGTCACTGAGTTAAAATCAGGTACTGCAGCATCGCTCTTGAATGGGCGAAATGAGTGACCTTGGTGACTTTGATGGTAGCATGATAGTTGATGCCACGGGCCAAATGGCTGTTATTTTTGGCCATTTTGTTCTAAGGGTCTGCATGAAATAATGCATCAGATAACAAAAAAGAGGAAAATCCAATTCGAATCCATCAACATCCATGTGCAGAACCAAACATTTCATAAAATAGATTCAAGGTGGATCTAATAAAGTGTAAAATCTGTGAGCACTGGCCTCCATTACAAGAAACATTTATTACAGTATCACATGGACCTCTGGGTCAAAGTAAACTATAAATAATTAGGCTAATAAATGTAAAAAAAAAAATATGACCAGTGGATTTTTTTAGGTACAATGCAGAAGGGATGTAGGAAGGCAAAAAGTGAAATAAATGGATAGGAAAGTGCAGAAAAAGGATAAATTTCACTGAGCAGCTCCCTGCCCACAGCTACGTCTCCTTACTGATCTCAATTCTTCCGCAGCTTTTACCGAGTGAGTTTAACTGCCTGATGAGGGATTAGATTGAGAGTACAGTCCATACATCTACCAGCGAGCCAGACTGTTAATCCTCAATTGAGGCCGAGGTTTACACACCATAGGGTTTTCTATGCGGCCCCAGTCACAAGATAAATCTGAGGGGATCACACAATAATTAAAAACACACACGTACTTCTGCTACACAAAATGAAACTTTCTTTGCTTTTCACTGGTATTTTTCTCATGAGTTTTGCATACATTCACACACTTGCTGTTCTGCAGACACTGAAATACATTGACAGGGAAGTTTAGACAAGAAAGAGTGTAAGCTTAAAAATAAATCTCGCAAAGTATTTCAGTTATGGGTGTAAGACAATAGCATACTGTACACGTTTGATTATGCAGTTTCCTTTGTTAAAAAATTGGCTGTGAAGTTTGTCACCATCGCACCTGTCTTACCGCCCCAGGACTTCTTAAAAGGTGTGAAAACATTGTGAACAATCCCATGACAGATTAAGTTACGGTTCACAAAAGCGCATGCTGATTTAATTCTTTTTTCTTTCATCCCATTTTCCTTTTCCTCCTCTGGAAGGTTTTTTTCTGTTTACTTCTGTCTGTACCAAACATGACACACTACTTTAAAGCCATACTGACTAGAAAACACTCAACCAACTGAACACCCTGAAAGCAGCTATTAAATATTTATCTCCTCCCAATGTGAAGAAAATTACATTTTTATTACAATTTACTGAAAAATGTGCACTTCCCAAAACAAATTTTGGAAAAGTACTCATTTATCAAGTGTTTGACACTGTGAATCTTTTTTAAATTTTTCACTCAAGGCTGGCTTTCTTAAGCTGTTTAATGCTGTCAAGAAAAATAAATTAGCATGTGATATTAAGAAACCTCATAGTGGGATACTGGTTCCCTTCATATTTCTTCCAAGTATTACCACTTATTTTATGTAAAAATCACAATTGTGCAGTTTGTGTTGGCGAAATCACAGTTTTCTTTGCCAGAAGTAGCAGCGGCACTCAGCACCATGGTTTAATTTTAACACTTTTTCCCTTTTGGAGAGTCAGCGCCACCTCTTTGAATGTATAATAAAACCTAATAATTTACTTTATAAGAAAGTAACGAGTGTAGTGAATAGTTTATTCTGATAGCCTGGCACAACAGAAAACATGCTGTACGTTGTTTGTCATAAATAATCATTTTTCATGTTTCCTGAACTAAAGAGAGTTGAGTACTGATACACTCAGTCAGTTATGTCTATTAATAACTCTTTTGTTCATGTTAAAATGTATGTTGATGTTGGATATGATTAGTGTAGAGTTGCACAATAAGTTGGAGAGAAAATACAGGGAAGCAAAAAATGTATAGATAAGGACAACATATTATAAACAGCTCCTAATTTTGCTGTAAAATCCACTATTGGCCGCTCAAGGATCCGTGAGGAGCCCCAGACTGGCAACTACTATTAATATTATTTTTTTTAATTATTATTATACTTGATGTGACTGTGAGTGATATAATTGCTGTCATTTTATTTGTAGTATAAATAGAAATCTAAAA
>JBAJHX010000049.1:4057297-4087142 GCA_037176925.1 Amniataba percoides | reverse complement strand
GCTTCACCTCCATGTTTGTTTTCATCATGAATAGTAAAAATGATTTGAAATCAGCTGCTCTGAAACAGTAGTTGCAGGTCGTAGCTGTAATCCATCCACGGTGGCAGCACAGCAGCAACTTGCTGTGTAGGCTGCGTTTTGATTGATTCCTGGTGAAACGAGTTGATGAATTACAGAGCAATTGAATCCTGGTATCGGGACCAGGATACTCACCGATACTCGATCCCGCTGTAGCAGACACATTTTGATAGTGGTATCAGTATCTGAACAGCCACACTTGCATAATATTAGAGCAGCTCTCTGAGACCTCCTCTTATACTTAAAGTCTTATTGATCTCTGACTGAGCATCAAGATTGATCTCTATCATGGTATGTATATTGTCTCTCTAGATATTTAATGTTTTAATATTTAACAGTAAAAAATCCATAACAGCAGCACATCACTGCAGTTTCAGATGCTATTCAAACATCACATCATTATAGATGTGTTAATTTGACTTTAAAAATGACAGAACTTTGACATCTCAATCAAAGTGTTTATAACATACATGATTTCCATTTTATCTCTGGGGGAAACACAGCTTGGCACGTCATCGCATCATGCTGTTTGACTAGAATTAGAGTGTAAAAACAAGGCCAAAACGGCATTAAACTTGCATCATCGGCCTCAAGTTGAAAATCATTGGAAAGTTCATTTACATGTAGTCAGAGGGAAAAATCAATTTCACATGCTGATTCTGTTGATCCCCTCTTTGTGGATACAAACAACCATCAACAGAAAGGCAGGCAAATCATGCCCTTGAGGCAAGGCTGTGCTTAGCAAGCAGCTAGAAGTGAGAGGGTCTGCAGTAAAGAAACACAGTTTCTGTACTGTATTGAACACACACCTTTATAGGCCAGAGTCTTAGTGCTTTTTTTTGCACCCATTTAAAATGCATTATTTAGATGTTTACTGCAATGTACTAGCAAAAATACTGCAATAATATTCAGGATAATCCTTTTTTTTCCCTCCATGGATCCATTTCTTTACATCCTGGTCACGTCTTAAACCGGCTTTTCTTGTGTGCTCAGAGGAGGAAGTGAAATATTTAAGAATATCGATTTGAAAATATGACTTACCCAAACTGCTCCTGTTAGAGGCGCATGTTTGTTTACAGATCTGTGGCAGACGTACAGCGCCGCGGTGTAAGCGTTCGTAGCGAGCGTGATCAGAGGAGAGGATATTGCTCAGGCGGAGAGCATCAGATAAAGATGCCTCCATTGAGGAATTGTATGGAAAGCTTCCAAACAGACAGTAAGATTGGTTTCCAATTCCTCCCATCAGACAAATTGAGCCCAGTGGCCAATTATTCCCATTGCCAATTAACCTTGCAACCAGCCCCTCTCTGCCCCTGTGTGAGTCAGCCTGCCAAATTTGCTTTTGCCTGTCACGTTGACACCATTGATGAAAACAGACAGGAAAATTCTGTCCCGCTGCATAGATTGAGCCAGATATCATTGTGTAATCCATACCAGCTCCGATAGGGTTTCACATACACACCAACACTGCAGAGACGCATAATAGACTTAAAGAAGCCTGAGAGGCAACTGCAGAAAAAAAATAGTTTTCAGATTAAACTTGTCAATTGGTATTCAGCTTAAATACAAATTTTCATTGTTTTGGTTATTTTTGAGTCAAGCCTCATTGAGAAGATTGTAAATTGTTTGTTCTTTCTTTATTGCTTTATGTCAGGACCTCAAGTCAAGCACTTTATCATCCAGTTTTTCTTTGGCTTCACCACTTAAGTTAAATGAAAAAATCAGGTATTCATAACATTACATCAACAAAAACATGCCTCAGAAAAGACATTAAGCTCATTATATACCTGCTTCTAAATGCACATGCATGTGGACGGTCAGCTGCATCGTGAGCTGATTTGCAGTTTTTCTTCACAACACGATTGAGGTGTTTAAATCAGTCTGCTGCTAACTCGCTTCACGTTACTGCACTAATTTCAGTTAATGCCTAATTTCATTTTGATGGTTGCATAGTCTTAATTTCTGAGATGTCAAGACTTTGATGTAGTGCTCTGAGGAAGGATATGCATTATCAATGATGATGAGGGACAGTTAAAGCTGTATTGATTGATTTATTTGCGTGTTTAGGGATGAAAAAAGCCATCAATACAACATTGACCTGTTTTAACCTTGTGAAGTTTATTTGGCGAACATTTTAGAAAATGGATGCCCCCTTGAACATCCTGCTAGTACAGAACAAGACTGACATTAAGAGTTGTGTTTTTAGCCATTTGGTGAATGTAAGTTTTATATTCACTTCCATTTAAGTGTGGTAGCTGCAGACAGAAATATCTGGCTTTTAACCGACTAAATGCTCCACTGTGCTCACCAACCATTAGCTGTCTTTGTTTGTTCGCTGTTTAGTGCAGGCCAGGTAGTGCACTGCGGATATATCGGAGCTATTTCTCTGAAAATAGTTGCCTGCTGCTAGAAATGGGGTTGATGAGAGCGGTGAGGGAACCAAAATGGTAACGTTGTGGGCTGTAAAATAAAAAGAGCAAGCCTAAAGACACAAAGAAGAAATGGTCCAGAGCAGAGGGGAAGAGCGGAGCTGAGTTATAGTTCTTCCTCATCACTATGTGCAACATCTTTACCTTTGTTTTATCCATTGTTGATATAAAGACACTACTTACTTCAGCTTTAAGAAGATTAGTGCTCATAGATGCTCCTCTAAAACATTCTTATGAATAAAATGGGGCGAGACACTTAGTAAAAAAAAGGTAAAAGGAGAATAATTATCCAATAGGTTATTCTAATGGCATTTGGCAGTAAGAATACTTTACAATTAACACAGATTTTTATGCCAGCCACCATGGTCAACTTTATTTTATGAAATCACAAGCCAGAGCATCTGTCTTTAGGTCCCTGTTGAGCACCTTCTGAGCACAAAACATTCATTTGTATTTTTCAGTGCGGCATGAAATGTATCATCATTAAGTCGCAGCTATCTCTGCGTGTGTGGGGGAAATCTGAGCACCTTTCTGTAACGTCTCCCACCTACACACCAGGGACTTTCTATTATTATTTCTCAGCACGGACCACCTACTTCTGCATCTCTCGGAATGTTTTCCATTTAGCTTGTGCTCATTTACAATAAATGAGTAGGCTGGCCTTTGGTGTCTTGCTCAAGGGCATTTCAGCGGTACTCATGATTGTTAATGGACGTTGCTGGCTGTTGTGGGAATTGACAAGAAAATAAGTGGAAAAACTTTTCAGACATAAATGCTGATGCATACAAAAGAGATAATTATATTTTTTTCAATTACGTAACTATAATTATATTGTCTTATTATAACACATACACTCACTGTTACACTTACAATTGCAGTATAAGTAACCCACAAAGACGGGATTTAAACTCTATCACAATTCGCCAAATAGTAGTTTGCGGACTGTCTGCAGGTGATCTACATCTTTTCATTGTTTTACACACTTGGGTTGTATATTGTTCAGGAAAAATGGATACAGTACAAATCCAGCAAACAAACGTTCAATAATGTTCCAAAGATTTACCCTCAAAGGAGCATTAATTCCACAAACAATATTAGATTTTTCTTCTCAGGAGCCCAGCAGATGCAGCAACCTAACTTGATCTATGGATTTCATTTAACGTTATCTAATACTGCGCTGTGAATCTCATTTGTTCAGGCACTGAACACTGAGGCTTATTACTGTGAAAGACAGTTTGAATGGCTTTACAATTTAACATGGAAAGCATCTTCAGTGAGCACTCCACGGCATCAATTTTAGTTTCCATTTCCCAAATTGTGAAGGCAAGAGTTGGTGTGGAGGGGAAAAGTGATGAATGAAAGATACTTAATCCTGTAAAACAAATACACTGTTGTCAGTATGGATGAATTACTGAACAGGTCTACCGCTACCAGGAGCCCAGTGGGTCAAGAGACCCAGAAGGTTAATCAAACAATCATAAAGGTAAAATGTCTACAAAGAGAAAGTGACTACAAACGCATGCAAAATTTATAATAGAGGCAAAATGTCTACAAAGGCAAGACAAATGATGAGACAGAACAATGGCAAAATGCTGAAAAACAGAGACAGAAAACAGCTGCAAAGACACAAAATTATGACCATGAGATGCAAAGTGTCTGCAAAAGAGACATTTATTTGTTTGCATTGTTTGCATTTGCATTGTTTGCATTTTGTGTCTCTTTTAATCTGTGCTCTTATGCAGCAAAGGTAGACGGGTCTTTTATATGTCTGCGCCCCACAAGCCATGAATGGTTGTCCACATTCTCCACATGCAATCTCATTGATCCATCGAAAAATAAATCAAGTAAAGAAAGTATAAACATCAGTACCACATTTACTCCTCTGCTCGACTTGGCTGGAGCCTCTCTGAGTTTAAATGAAAAGAGTCCAGATTTCATTACTGCTTTGAATTTGCTGTATCAGCCCATTTGGACGGATGCCACCTAAACGCACCCGAGCAAAAGTGATCCAAAGATACAACCTGTTAATTATAAATAAAAATTCATATTTTAAGGATATGAATTAAAAATCTTCCAGAACGGCTTTCCGTGAATATTGTTCTCAAGTATTTTGGTGGAAGTCGAATGTGAGGGTGTAGATTACAAAAAGAGCAAATCACCTGCTGAGAGGGTTATTTTTTTCTCAGTAGGAGGCTTCACATTTTACGTAGTTATAGGTATTTCATTGTGGTTTCATCATCTTAATAGAACTGACGGTGAAATCAACCAATTCTACAGGACAAAGCTGAGAATGTCTGCTTCATGTAAATACAGTAAATATATCTCAGGTATATACGTCAGAAGAAAAACGTCTTGTATAGAAGTATAGAAGTGTAATTGTGTTGTTTCTTTGGTGTTGGAAAAAGAAAGCCGTGGAGCGACTGGATGCACCTCTGAGGACGCCGCAATCATCCGAGGTTCATGACATCTACTCACGTCTGTATTGTGACCGACGTAATTGTTCATGAGCAGGAAATGATGATGTCATGGTGCGTACAAAGCCCCTGAATGCTCAGAGCAGCGCCGCTCTTTATTCTCCCCCTTTGAATGTGCTTTGTAGGTGCTTGGGTTTTTACAAAAATCGTGCCAAATCTTGCCAAACATTTTCTCTTTCCTGTTGGCAAGAACAATGTGGAACCCTTGCCATGGAAGGAAAGCACATTTCACACCCATACACACCTACACATCAAGTGGGATAGATTAGAGACAAGAGGCTTAGGGCATGAAAAGCACAAATGAGATTTCTTGGAGCATTCCCATACTGTAGCACGCTCGCACTTCTCAGGTTCCTTTATTACCAGCCTCATATGTTTGCCCGCTGCGCTTTGTGAAAGCCCTGCAGTGCTTGTGCATTGCACTTTCAGATAGCACAAAAGAAAAAAAGCACAACAGACAATGCTGGGGATACTTGAGGGGAAGCATTGTAGTTTTAACGTGTTGATTCAAGCTCTAAATGAAGGCTGACGCGGGAAAAGAGGCCACATCACATTATATAGCTCGCAACTTTTTCTAGCAGGGGCGGCGGGTTTCGCTCACGTTGTTCCCCGATCCATCATTAACTTGATGATTTCAATAAATCAAGTCTAATCAAGTTAAAGGACAACAACGTTATGAGGATATTTTCCCCGCAGAGCCCTCACATCTTCTAATAGTACTTTAATAGTAATTAAATTAATTTTAATAGGTTCTTGTGCAGCCCACTGTTCGAGATAAAAGGTAATTATCAAGTCCAGGAACACTGACGTCGACACTCTTGCCCTTGTGGATAACGTGCCTCTGAAGTTGTGTTGAAAGGAACAAACTTCTAAGGAAAGTGAGAGCAGAGCAACATCAGGTGTTATTTTTATTATTATTATTATTATTTTTTGCAGCGGTTGTATAATTTGTATCGTGGTGTTTTGCACAAATCCAGTATTATTTTCACAATCAAAGCTGAGTTCATTCTCAACCAATATTTCGGCATATCTCTTGGATCTATATTTGTATAGGGAACGTGCTCTGCGTTGTGTAACACGTCGCTGAGGGATCGAGACGGACAACTTTCAAAGATACAGACTTCTAAAGAGGCTGCTCTTCATCCGTGACTCATCTCCCAAAACATCTTCCAAGAAGTCTGAGAGACTGCGAGAAGTACAATCAACAGATCTAAAAAGAGACCTTTAACACTCTCTCACACTAATATTAACACATTTATCATCGCCAGAATATATGCCAATCTGAGCTCACAGAGATACTATCGCCCTGAAGATAATCTTTAGTTAAAATAGCACAGCAGTCAGGATCTACAGTAATTTGCTCTGATTTTGATGGCACTGACGTCTCCGATATTACATTACCTTTGACTTTGTCCCTGAATTCAGCAGACAATCAAACTTAAAATGCTGAGCTGAAACTTTATGATAACAGGCTTTATGACATCTGGCTAATCGTCGTCTGAGTCCAAATGAATACGCTCTGACTTTGCACATTTTCTTTTTAAAATTCTCAGCATATACCTTTTCATACAGATTGTTTGGCCTGTGTTTGCAATGAGCCACAGTTTTATAAGCATATATCACTTTTACACTGCTCATCATCTGAAGTTAGGAATACATCTAATAATGAATCATAAGTCTATCAGTCATTTTTAATTATCAGTTAATTATTGATTGTAATAAGACTTGAACATACAGTAACTGCATTGCAGGAGCCTTATGTGTATTCAGCAGTGATGTAAGAAAGAGACAAGCTGTTTAAAGTAACTGGATCCATGATGTTTGGCAATTTTACTAACTTAAATCGATGGATCAAGTATTAGACTTCCCTGTAGTTGGAGGAGATTCTAACATAATACTGTATCTGAGGTGTCTAATGGAAGTTTTGAAGTTTAATATTGCATCAACTGTCTGATCAATTATTTGAACAATAGTTACAGTCCTTTATAACATCTGAAACGTCTGTCTCTCCGCTGAATCTCCTCACACACTTTATGAGCATGCATCCAAATCTAACGAATCACGAGGATCATCTCGTATGGGTCCGCTGAGATGAATAAATAAACAAGTGAAGCTCAGAGGACTGACCGGGCCCCGTGCGTCGGCAGGGGGGCCTTCAAAGGGTTCGTGGGTGCAGTAAATCACTATACTCAGCATCACGGATGATCAAAGGCTCAAGTTTCAGGTTGCTTTCTCTCTCCCGTCTCTCTTTTCTTGCGCTCTCTCTCGCCTCCTCCTGATCTAAAAACACCACTGGACCGTACTAATCCTGCCGTCTGCATGGTTTGTTTTCAGAGCATAATCACAGAGCACACAGTGAACTACTTAAACCATCTTAATGATTACCCCTGTGATTTACGCAACTTGACACAAGGCACTATATATTAGCTCAGCATGCAGTCAGTATTCCCTTTCTTTCAGCTCAGCCTCCCAAAAAATGTTGCGGGCCCAAACAAGGGAATAATACGTGCCATGCAGGAAGGAAAAATGACTAACCACCTTAAAAGGTTTAGGCAGCACACCCAACAGGTTGAGGTTTGAAAGGATGAAGGAAGGAACAAAAACCAGGTGTAACGCCAACCCGGTTTCTCTTCTACATTGTTAGTTTTCTAAGCATGACTCTGAAATTAACCAGCTGTGATTAACTTATCAAAATGTGGCAGATGGTTAAAAAAAAGCAAGCGATGTATTATGGACTCATTTAGAAAGATGTAAAAATAAGTTTATTCTGTACTTAAAACTGTAAAATTGCAGCACTTTAGTAAATCTATTGTGATTTGTGGAGAATTATATAATGATTACACACCTGCAAAACAGACTGCACTGTGAAGGACAAGATGATTGTCCTGTATTTGTCTTAAAGTCAACAAATACCATGAGATGTCCAAAAACAACACTTGATGCTTTCTGACCTTCCTCACACCATCTGTTGTCCACTTGCTCCCTCTGAAGACATAAATCTTCACACTTTGGAGAACAATATGTAGTTTTATTTTTAAAAACAGATCAGGCACTTTAGATATTAAATGCATTTCTGGGAGAATATTTTTGGCTCAGATTGATACACGTTTCTCCCGATGGATTTTCCTCTGCATGGCACCCGGGTTCAGCCTCAGAGACACGCTGAGGAGCTCAGAAAGTCAGAGGGGGGGCTTTGAGTAGAGCCGCTGCCCCTTTGCATCGAAATGAGCCGGTCGAAGCGGTCCGGGCATCTGATCGGGATTCCTCTGGTGGTCTTCCAGGCACGTCCAGCTGGTAGGAGACCTCCAGGCTGACCCACAACACGCTGGAGGGTGTGTGTATCTCATCTGGCTTGGGAACGCCTGGGGATCCCCCGTGGAGGAGCTGGATTGCGTTGGTGGGGAGTGGGACGTCTGAGCTACCTTGCATAGGCTGCTGCACCCACGACCCAGCCCCTGGCTAAGTACAAGAAAATAGATGGATGGATGCACATTTTGTTTTCTAGTATTCTTTTTATGTAGGAGTGACTTAAAATGAACATCAGCAACAGTGCAGCTAATATATGCATTTTTGGACACAAACTGAACTCGATCATTTGTATTTATTGACAATTTATTTGCATATTTATTTACATTACTCTTAACATGAATAATCTACATCAGGTACAAATTGATAGGCATGTCTGCAGATATGTTTTATAGAGGATATAAATAGTGTATTCATGTTTGTAGTGTATTTGTCTCTTATGTATTTTTATATCTTCACATTTGTCTTGAGCTGCGAATTTCTGCGATGCAGGATTAATAAAGTTTATCTTATTGTATTATCTTTTTTGTTCATCGTAGTTTTGTATGGCACTAGCTAAGAAATGTAGACTGGTACCGCTGATCTGAACAGAAGAAGAACGTGCATGACAGTAAATATGCAGATCTGTATTATATCAGCATATATAAATATCACAGTATGGAGCATTAATGGAGGATTTTATCACCCACTCAGCCAAGGTTGTATGGCTCAGTGTGTTTATGCAGTGCATACCTGTGTGTTTGGGATGTTAGCAGCACCTGATCAAGACTGGAACAAATCCATGTTGTATCCATAAATTGATGTACTGGAGGGTGTCCATGTCCAATTATAGATCATTGTGAGTGTAGCCTCATACATATGATCATTTGTTCACCATGCCTGGCATGTACAGAACATTATGTACTCCGGGGGGGCTTTGAAAAACTGCCTATGCATATTTCCTTAGTCTTGAATCTTTACAGTTTCATGCTCCTGGCCCTCCTCTGTTTACCCATCATTTCCAGGACGTATCTTGTGGGCACTGAAGGCTTAAATTAGCATTAGCCCAAGGTTAATTGTGTAGGAAATAAGGGGATACTTTAATATAAATCAGCTTGCACTTCCATTGTGCGGTAATTGTCACGGCTCTGCACTACAGTTTATTAAAATTACCTGGAATCTACATGAAGTGGTGCTTGTTCCAGTGGAATTGCCCTGGTTGTTAAAATATTCTTACAGGAAGGGAAACTGGAGAGAAGAATAGTAAATATTTGGTATGCAGCTCACGAGCCAGCATCAAGAAAGTGATGAGCCTTTCCAGCTCAGACGCCGACATTGTCAAACATTTGTGATAACAGCCGTGAATAACTGCTGAGCACACAACGTTTCCGCGAGAGCCGTTTGAATTTCGGTTTGGAAAGTTTCCCAACTATGTTCCCGCAATTTTAAATAAAATACTTCTTAAATCATTGAATCAACAACTGTGATAGGTGGCAGAGAAAGCAGAAAATGGAAATGTTGATTTCATTTCTATCATGTTATTCTCTTTGGGATCCAATTTAAGTTCTGTCAGGCAATAGATGAGATGAAATTGACGTTCATTTTGAAGACCCGTGATGTACAGATAGCCAATCAAAAATGAATGTTGCTGGGGGTTTTTTTCTTCTTCTCATTTATACAGCCATAGCTTTTCAGTGCAATGGGAGACAAATTAAACCCAGTCATCTCTTTTTTTTTTTTTTTTGCCTGATGTGGAGCTTTGGAGGTTTTTCACCTCACTTTAACTCTTCACAAACTATCAGTCTGCATGCTTTCAGATATATGTTACAGACATCCAGCTTGTGTAGTGTAACACCTACAAACATATCAGAGCTCGCAGCTTTTCTAAATCAAATATTACAAGCTTTCATGTAAACCTGAAGCCCGAATGGCACGTTGACGCGATTTGATTGTCCGTCGCTGGGTTAACTGGCAAATCATCTCACTGGAATAAGCGCTGATAAAATGTGCATATAGAAAGAGACCAGGTGTACAAGGCATGGAGGGATGTTAACACGAGTCAATTAAGTGTGCCTCCCACCTGTGATGGAGAGCAGATTCATTTCTATTTAACAACAGAGGAAATGATAGTTCATTGGGCAATATTGTTGTGAAGAGAAGCCAGATGGGACAACTTTCCAAAATAGTAACAGGGGAGGGAAAAAAGAATCAGCGGGGGAAAATTAGTCTATCACTCTCTGACAGTTTCACCGGATATTGTAAAATGGAGTGTCCGTCTGGCGAAACGATAATAAGTTTGTTAGATTACTTTTGTTTAACCTTTCTTTAACCTTTATTCGCGAAAACAGCCCCATTAAAAATGAAATTATCCTTTTCATAACTATAAGGACACACTTATTTCAACTGATTATTGCATTTGTTTGTCATTTAAAGCAAAACTAGCTCTTCTTTATGGGTTTCTTTAAACGAACCAGGGGGATCGTTTTGGTCGAGCTCAGTTTGACGTCTAAACAGATGCTCCTCAGAAGCGTTAAAGCTCACAACAAGCTGTGCCGTGTTAATGTAAAGTCTTACAGCAACAAATCAGGGAGCAAGTACTTCAGTGTCACTTGTGGCGCTAACATTTCCCAGATAATGGCTCAGCTCATGTTTATTAAAAGACAATTTTGCACTCTCAAATCGCTTGACTGAGCTCCTAATATGAAGAATAGTAGTGGAGTGCATGACAGTTACATTAAATATGAATTTTAAATGTGCATTTATACCCAAACTGATAAATAACCAACTTGAATTGGTTGAAGTTTATAATTAAGGCGTTATGACGCCAAATGGGCACATTATCTCGCTGCAAGACACGGAACAAACTTTATGAGATGCCGAAAATAAATTAAATTCAAGATGTTACGACCCCGAGTTGGGCTACAGGAGAGGGGAGGAAAAATAAAACTAGATGAAGAAGGAGTCAATTTGTTCTCCATTTCAATCCTTTATTGCCAGATGGAAGATTCAGTGGGGAGAGCCCTCGCCAAAACACCAAACAAACCAGCCCTTGATAGGAATAAAATCACAATACTAAGTAGACTACCAAAAAACAAATTACACTTACAATCCAACACAAAGAAACGAGAGGGAGGGAAATCAAGGGGTTGAAGATAGCTGTTAAGAAACAAAAAAACGTAATCTAATAATTGATTGATCGACTGAATTGTGACAGCAAAATCAATACCTTTTCTTACATTCACCTGACAACATCGAAGGAGCTGTGGATTAATACTTTGGGCTCCTTTTATACCTCCAGATGGGCCGCGATTGGCTGCAGGTCCTCAGATTCCCCAGCCAATACGAACGAGGGGAGTGGGAGTGAACTCAACACGGCACTTTAGCACATTTCATCAGTTACACACCAGCGGGGGGAAAGTAACACAGAGACGCAAGAGTAAGATTAAAATAAGCAATGAAAGGAGCTGAAAAGTTGGGGAGGAGTTGCGGGCAGCAGAGTTCATTTGCTGGCACACGATCGCCGTTAATTAGAGCCATAAATTAGAGCAGAGGTAGAGTCAGTCTGAAATACAAGTTGGGAGTGAGTGAAGACCTTAAAAAAAGAAATAAATAAATAATGACATCATGTTCGGTAGCAGTTTTGTTTTGAAAATCATTAGCAATGATTTGCTTTCCTCTGCATAATGAGCCGCAGTCGTTGCCTGGAGTGATCTGAAAAAGCACTGGTGCGCTGGCTTTCACTCCTCCTCCTGCTGCGAACAAACCGCAGCAATTAGGAAAGGCAAGATACATAATGTACAAAAGTCATTTATGATGGGATATATTTAGAGCAAACCACCTCTTCCAAAGAGACAAAGACTGTGATGTTCCCACCGAGGAAACAACTGAGATAGATTTCCAATAAGGTGCAAAAAAAACCCTGACACCAGGCTCACTTGTGATCTTGTTGGGGAAAGGTTTGTGTACTTTTGGGACATATTTAATAATCCCCAACATAACATTACATTAGCATGATTTAGAGGTGAAGTGTTATATCCTGGAGAAAGCCTGATGACGTGAACTCAAAGTGCAAACATTCCGTTAGTGCCACTTAAACTTGCATGAGTATTGCACAGCATTATTGTTAAGTACTGGCACATTGTCGGTATTTGATGACTTGAGAATGAGAAGTTTCTTTCCCTTTACAGAGCCAGCAGCCATGTTTGAACACCTGACATGTTTTTAAGGTCACACACAGATGGCACAGGTAGCATACTGCAAGGTCAGCTGAAAAGTGTACAATATTAGAATCGCAGTTTACGCCTTCAAGGAATAGTGAGTCAATAGAAACTGTTTCTCTTTAGAGACCTGATATTCATGCTGCAATATCGCACTTTAATTCTCATTTATATTCAGCAGATTAGACTGTAATCAGGTCTTTCAGTCCCACGGCGCACCTTTGCTCCAGCCCCCAGTCTCAATGTGTCAAGTGTGTCATTCAACATATTGAAATATCACTGCTGAACCATGAGGCTGAATGAGGGGAAAACTCCACCTAACCAGATCATAATCTTTGTCTTAATTTTTTTATCTGTTTGCGCATCTGCATTGTTCTCACTATACAGATACAAATATCTGCAAAATCGCTGCAAAAACTACGCATCTGTTGGTCGGCCATCCAGAAATGATCACTACATTCCCAAAACATGAACAGTATTTTCCTCAGATGTTGCTAAAAAAAAACCTAAAGTGAGTAATTTATTTTAATGTGCCAGAAACTTGCATATGGTACAGAGAGATAGACGTCAGTAAAAGTCAGAGTAATTACTGAAAGCCCCTTTTAGAATTTGAATGAGTGTGTACAGTGCTCTCTGTGCACACGCTGCAGAGGTTTAAGGTTTTACTTCTTTATTTTACTCTCAAGATTTGATCCCCACAACACTGTGTCTTTGTGTGCAGCTGAAATGCACCGTTTAGTATAATAGAACAGTTTAACTCAACTAGAGAGAAATATTCTGCAATAATTTAACATTGAGACCTACTGAAACCTTCATGAGATGAACCTTATTATCACAGTTTTGTTCATCATTTCCAGTAGTTTTGATAATATGTTAATGGAGTTTGTTAGGGAGAATAAATGTTCAGATGAGCAGTTTAAAAACAATTCAGTTCACCTACATTGTTCAAATGATGTCCTTTGTAATTATTAATTGTACTGTAAAGTGATTGCATTTTAACAGGTCACCATCTAAATCGAACAAATGTCATGTACAGTCTGGATGATAAATTAAAAGTTATTTATTTGCATTTCCAAATAAGCGCTTTAGTTTGAAGTGCATGTTTTTTTTACAACCTGTCTGATCACTGTGTTCCCAGCCTATTAGGTGACGTTTGTGCAGATATGAGAAATCTAGGAGCTTCGTTTCAGCTTGATTTGTCAGATTTCTGACACAATGATTGCGTGGTGGATTGCCAGTGAAACCAGCGTGGCACTCCCAATATAAGTAAACGAAATTAATTAAAATCCTGGCAACGTGTTCCTTCCTTCCTTGTGAAGTAATGGTAATCTACTCAGTGGGACGCAGCGTCGGGGTGTCTGTGCCGATGTGTTTTTGCGTGAGTGAGCGAGAGTCGGGAAGACATCTGTTTTTTGTTTTTGTTTTTTTGCCTCTTCAATCCCCTTCAGTCTCTGCGATGATAATCTCCACCGTGTTGTGTTGTTTTGTTTTTTTCTTTCCTGTATGTATTTGATGTCTGCAGCTCATGTCAGAGAAACTAATTTCATATGTGAACACAGGTTTTTGTGTGTGAGCTCAGTTCAAATTCTGTCAGAATTAGGGAAAAAAAAAACTCCCAGAAGGTGCACACCCACTAACCCATCTCATCAGGGTTACATTGTGGAGACCCGGCAATCTTCTGCTGTTATAGAAAATGAATTGGGACGGCAGTGCAGCCAAAGTGGGAAATCAGACAGGCTTGGTGCATCTGACAGTTTGTAAAGAAGCGGCAAATCACAAAGATCTCTGAGCCTCGGAGCTTGTGAGAGACAAAACCGGGACATGTGATTGCAATCAGGGGGGAACAATGTTGGGTGTAATAACTGGTTGGATATCGGCTGTTCCTCACAATGTCGGCGAGATACTCCTGTCACTGACAGTACATTCGCCAAAGAGCTTGATTAGGAGTGTCCGGGCGATGGGCAGAAGAGGTGGAGGAACATAATTTCACTCTAACTGCATCCTAAGCGGCAATGACTCATGACTGTTGTGCTGTCCTGTGTGTAAACAGAGAAACTTGGGGAGATTGATGGTTGTTATGGTGCTGGGTGGTGGTAATAGCAGGCTATCGCAGAGCCTGTCCAGATTCTATTCAAACAGATCCCTCCCTCAGGCCTCCAGATAAAAATCCCATCATGGGCCAAGGTGAGGACTGATAGAAACAAAGCCTGGACCTGAGCCTTCAGAAGGCCTGTTGTCTGCTCCGCGGGGGTCTGTGTAATACAAATCCCTCTTAAAGTACGGCACATTTCTGCATGTAGTGCAAGAGTCCATTATGTCTTGCATGGTTCAATTGATTTTGATGATAATGGCTTATATATCATTTCTCTTGCATTCATCCCAGCATAATTAATGTGTGTAATTAAGATTTCCATTACAACAGAGCAGCTGTTGTTAGCTTCATGCTGATAATGGACTTTGATCGGACTAAGATAAATTTGCTTTGTTGATTAGGTTAGGAATTGCTCAGCTGTTTAGTTTTAACTTTGAGCTTCTTGTTTTGTGTTATGTAAGCAACTCGACGCCAAATGACAGTTCTTGTCTTTTTCGAGGGCTTCACTTCTGTAGATGAGATTAGGAAGACATTAAGTGGATGACAAATAATCCACGCCGCAGCAAAGTGATGTTCAGCGATGCACCTCATGCTGTGTTGCTGGTGTGGAGCTTTGGCTGCCGCATTATGGGCTGTTGTGGAAATTGCAAAAGGTCACGAAAAGTGCCTGACACTGCTCTGCTCTCACCCCGACTGACTTCCCGTGATGGCTGCGTATAAAATAATAACCCTGAGCTTTTCCAAGAACCACTCCTAAAGTTTAACCGGGTTACTAAACTGTGAAATTATTTTGCTTTTATCAAAATGGAACAAAATGGGCCACAATTAAGAATTTTGCTGTGACCTAAAAGGTCAAAGTTACACTTCAGTCACAAAATATAGCTTTTTTTAAAAAAAGAACAACAAATGCGCCCAACTAATATTCGTTTAATGCAAAAAGACATTGGTGTCGTGCGCTGTCTGCAGATAAGCAACAAGAAATTGTAGTAGACAAATGTTAAAATACGTTTGAGTTCATCCACCAGAGGGCACTGATGAGTTGATTTTGTTTGTTTGTTTGTTTGTTTTTTGTTTAAACTGTACAACTTCCTGCTGAGTGTTTGTCAAGAATTCAGGTGATCTTTAATAAGATTGTCTGCTTTACTTGCAATACTACTTGCAGTATTATTATTCGATTTCAGTGCCTTCCTCGTGCTTGGCTTTAGGGTTGTGTCAGAGTGAACAGCTGATGTTTGCTGCAAATGAAAATTTAATTTAACTTGAACCTTAATCTACATGTAAAGTACATTTCATTTACATGCTGTAATAACATGCATGAGAAGTATAGAAGTATCAAAACCAGATTAGAAGTACAACAATGTAAGTAGCTGTATTTTAGATAAGAAGAGTACAGTGCTGTCGTACAGTATGTGCTTCTTGGAGCTTTGACGAGCAGTGTGTCGGTGCAGCATGTCAGCTTACATGCATGTCTTTTTATCTTTTAATGCAGACTACATTAAGTCGTGTTGCTGCTCATGTGCCCCTTTTATATTGTAATGGGAATCTGCTGTTTGTCAGCTCCGGTATGCTCACTTTGTGTCTTCTTGCATGTCAGTTCTGCACTCTGTGATTTCCTCCTGTGTGCGAAACCTACTTTTTTGTTCCACTGATCTAGTTGCCATTATGCATTATTTGTGAATCACATGAGGACTCCACTGCCATAGACGTAATTGTTTCTGAGGAGGCAAATAAGATTTCTTTGACAGTCTAAATTTGTGGGTATTCTCAAGCAGTCCTGATGAGTTTGATTTGCTGATGGAAAAACACACTCGTCATAAGCTTCAGTGCGCCTCATCTCCAAAATATATTTCTGTCAGAGTCTGAGCCATGCACACCCTCGAATACATGCGAAACTTATGTTTAGCTGTCACATGCTGTCAGTCCGACTGTCGCAGGGTTTTAGGAGTGTGCGAATACAAAGATAAATATGAAGCTGTATGTGTGGGGTGAATAATGAAGGGGTTTGGTGTAGCTGTCAGACTCTCCCAGATCACAGCGTGCATACAGGAGATTATTCCTGGGGAAGTGACATGCCGATGACATGCAAATCTGTACACAATTACTATTATACAGACTTCAAGGGGACAGTGGGAGTCATAAAGCTCCAAGTATGCAGTCACGTTTGAGAAAAACAACCGGCTGATATAATGCTCAGCAACATTTCAAATGTTTAATTCAAAGTTTAATTATTTCAAAAGACAGACAGCGGTTGGTATAAGAAAAGAGACCAGTGTTAATTTAATACTGTAACTCAAACACTGTACCAATGTCACACACTCCCGTTTCATCTAACAGCGAGTGCTGTGTCCTAGCTTTTAATGAATGCAGTTTCATATTTGTGCACCAAAACCTACATCATTTTCACAATGAAAGACTTCAAAATCATTCTTCTTTTATGTGCACAGTAACACCATTACATTCAGGAATCATTTCTCTCCACCTCACCACAATAAAAGCAGCAAGTTCATGATATTCTGTGTGTCTCTAGATTTTCTTTGCTTCTGTAAAGCTTTTTTGTTTTTAGGAAGAGCACATTGATGGTTTCTAATAATAATTTCAGACCCATTATTATGAGTTAATGATGTGATTAACTAGCCCTAGAATGCTAAATCATTATCTTATAATGTAATTATCACACATTTTTAAGTTTAGGCCTTCAACATCTTACATAGAAATGTCTCTTTCTGGCTTTTCTGTCAACATTCAGAAGAATGACACAAATTTAAGTAGTATAAAGTACTGAGGCTTTTTGTGCCCAGATAATTTCATTTGAACTGTAATTGTGGTATTGAGAAACTAAAAGTTAACACAAAAAACAATTAGTCTCAAAAAGTCAGAATCTTCTTTTCACCTGGAAGACTTCGTAACAGTCACATCAACAGAAGCAAAATGTCACTGAAATGCCAAATCCTCGTAACTAATTGAGACAAACTGTGATTCAGTTTCATTTTGCTGGCTCCGTCACATCATCTCAGAGACATGTCGTTTCCAGTACTGCTATTTAAAATGCTATTTAGTGCTGGCTTGTTCTGATGAATTTTTCTGTGCATGCAAATATAATGAATGTTACAATTATCGATCAACCTGAAAAACCTGCCAAGGTTCTCCAGTGTCATATCGACATACTTATCTATTTACATTTTAACATATCTCCTTCTATAGCTTTTATTGAAAGAGATATGTTCAAATGTGCATAGGTAAGTATGTCAATAGGTAACTTTTTTTGCAAACAAGGAAGACAAACAAGTGAAAACTCCATCAAGTGCCGAATCCTCAGTGAGCGGCTGACAAACAACCTCTGATCAACGAAGCAGTGAGAAAACTACCTGTCCCTCCTCTGCCTGCAACAGATTATGCAACAAAGACAAATAAAGAGAACAAGACCAATGAAGAAAATTGAGCTTAAACGAAAGAATCAGCCACATCAACTCTACAGGGAGGCTCTGGAGCTGATTTTGGTTGTAGCCCCTTTCACTGAATTTTCAAGTTAAGTTTCTTCTCTGTCTGACCAAGTGAAGCTTTAAATGGTTGACAGACACCTCCCAATGAGCTTTGAATGATAGATAGAGCAATCTAAAACTGAGATTTTCTGCAGAGATGCGCCTATTAATCCAAAAAGTGGACGTTACAGTTTTCAGAGCCGATTAGAGTTTGCGTAATGAATCTTTTAAGAACCTCTCCAATAAATCATGCATAAACTACATGAACTAGAATGCCTTGTAAATACACATTTTCATATTTCCTCAGACTGTAACATGTATTTTTAAAGACTTTTTGTTATGCATGCGTGTGTTTACCATGTCGAGGTAACGGGTTACATTTACATTTATTTAAATTCAGTCATCTGTGCGGAGGGATTACACAGAATGCAAAACATAATTATACAATCTTATTTCATGCAAACATAATTATCTTTCAAATCTGAGAGCTGTCTGTGAATTTCATGAGGTCAAACGTGCTGCAATGTAAGCAATGAGATTTTTGCATCTCTAAAATAAAACATGACCCAACACACAACCTAGTTCTCATGTATCACCTACAGACAACTAATATAGGTGAGCAAATGACAAGCTGATAATACACAAAGGTATAAATAAAGCTGTATTCAGGTGTAAATAACAGGTGGAATAACCACATAACCAACTGGTACTGATCAAACAAGCCTAAAATAATGTGTCACATTTGAGTTAAGGACCGCTGTGTATTAATGCAATCTAGCTAATCTGACATGCTAAAACCACAGCAATAATAATATTATCTTGTACAGCGCCATTCTTAACTGTCACACAAAAAAAATCCAATTGGGAGGCAAATCTATGCTTTTTCCTCCATTTGTTGAGCCATTTCCATCATGTGTCATTATGATGGGCACAGCTGTTTTAAAAAGACACAACATAAACAACACTGATAATCATTACACCCCTCAATTTGCACACATTTCCACACTTCCCCATTTTGCACAGGGCACTATGCACATGAACCGAAATTACAGCAGCGCCCGGACGTGTTGTCATTATCCTCGAAAATGTGACGCTCTGCTTTGTGTTGGTCCTCACAGTTCTTCGTGGGAGTGTCAGATTCAGCGTCCGCCAGTTCGTCTGGGAACTTTAAATTACAGTATGTAGGCGAGTTTAGCTTCGTTCACAATATGTTTATTTTTGCATAGTCGCACATTCAGTCGCAGCTCCTATGTTGGCTTTAAAAAAGACATAGAGCCCAGAAATAAATGACTCTAAAGAATGAGCATATAGCAGCATGGCCCCTAAAATTAGTCCGACACTCAGCGCGCCGAAGACAAACCAAAAGCTTTTAAAGGAAAAAGCACACATGCTACAGACTCCAACCAATAGCTTAGACAGTAGTCAGTATCCTGGAAAATATGACATCCACAGTTGTCAACATTATCAGATAGCCCACTGCAAAAGAAAATAAAAAGAAGCTAGAAAATATGTCAATATGTGAAGAAATCAATATACCAGCAAACATACAGTTCTGCTAACAAAAGGCATCAGACGGCTTCTTCTCTAGCCGGCGTGCTTCAAACAAATTGTTCCAACTTTTCAATACTCAGGGGCCCCACAGTGGCTGAATGTGTGACCCCACCGACCGACTCCCACTGCTGCCTTCAAACACTGCCTGTTCTTCAGAAAAAGTTTTTTTTTCTTCTTCTTTTTTAAAGCATTGAGGTTTAACTGAACATTTTTATGTGTTGTGAGTGTTGGTGCTGGTATTAATCTGACATCTCTGCCATTAAATTCCTGGCTGGAATTATTATTCCAGTGACATTTTGCACCTTTTTTTTTTTTTTTTTTTTCTCATGAAGGTAAATACTGAGGGAAATGGAGAGGAGAGTGTGAGTGCGAGATTGAGACATGCTTGAATGAAAACTGAATGAGACCTGGAACATTGTACCGGTGACCTTTTCTAATTGAATGGTATGAAACTTTTGAGTAGTGTTGGACCGCAACGCTAGATGACATTTACATACACGTGAGGCATTAAGATTGGTCTTTGGAATTTAAATGGAATCCATACTGTATTAAAAGTAGGTCCAGAGCAAAAGAAATAAATGGTTCTTCTGTCATAAAAGGTGTTTATCAAGGCAGAAATCCTGAACAACATTATGATGTTGTAAATCGAGAGATAATTTGAAGCTTAAATTCCAAGAATCAAGACTGTAAAGTTGAAGATTACAGACAGTAAAGAGCATAATAAGAGCCATATTTCAGTGTGAAAGGCTGAGTGCACAAACAATCGTACCTTTTAAATTTTAAAATGCACCATTAGGACGACCGGCTGAGATGAATCAGTCAATCTGCAAATTCTGAGACAGGTTCAGAAGTGAACAGCAGCTTTTTCTTCTGTCGGTCTCAAACATTAGTTAACGGACGCTCAGCAGCTTAAGTGGAGGCTGAGAGCTTCAGGATTTATAACTCATATCTACCAGCAGCTAGTCCGAATCAGAAAAGAGTAAATCATACATCATTAAAAAAAATGCCAATATTAACGATTACAATAATGAAAACTTGATTATAGTTATCCCAACACAGTAGTTATCATCACAAAAGATGAACTACAGCGAACGGGTCAATTTTTTACACATAAAGATCTCTTAAGATGGTGTTAAGTCCTGGTACCTCCTCTTTAAAATGAGTGTAATTTGTTTAAAATGCTGCATTGAATTGAAAATAAATAAATAAATAAATAAATAAAAAGTTAAAATGTCAGATATCACTTCTTGTGTTATTTGAATGTCACTCACTTGCTGTACAGTTCTTATTTCTCTTATTATAACTACCAATGCTGATTCAAATGTGCAAAATGTCATCTGAAAATGTATTTATGACCAAATGAATCTGATACAGGCAGCTTAATCAATAAAACAGCAGCTAGATATTACTTTATAATCAGAGGTAAAGGTTTTTTCAGTCTTAAGAGATCTTCCAGGTGAGAAAAATATTGGAAACTTATCCAAAAACGAACGGTGACGCACGATGCAGAGGCAGAAGTCAATTAATTTTTATTCCAGGGAGAGCGCAGCTGTTTCAGCAGGCGGCCATCATCAGTGTCACCAGATTTAGTACGGGCTTTTAGTTGTTTCCAAACAGTAACTGTCTGAGAGCGTTTTTTTTGTTTTGTTTTGTTTTTCATTCTCCAGGATTGTCTTCACATGTGCAATCAACCCCCATTAGGAAAAAAAGGGAATATTTTATTGTTGACTGAGCATCTGCTTTTTCAGAACTTAAGGATGTGTGTATAATCATAACCCCCTCAGTAAAAATAACATTGCTTTATTTTAATCAGAGTGCAGAGGAAGATGTCGTGTTTTAATTCCCTATTTGTTTTCAACTCATTACCTCCCGCCTCCCCGCTTCAAGTGCGGCAATCTGAGACACCCGCCTCCCTCCGCTGTGGTCTTTTCATTTTTCCAAAGACAGCCTTGTAAGCGTGCACGCTGACATTTTGGGGACAGGATTACACAGGCAGACTGACGCCTTCAGTGATGGCCTTGAGTAACGTTGTCACAAATTGAGACAAGTGTCAGACCTGTGTAAATTTATCATCAAATTAATATTCAGGCACAGTAACGGGAAAAGGGGGTTTATGTCAGTGTGTATATATTCTGTAACTGAAAGGGATAAATGAGGCATGTATTCGCTATTGACTTCCTGTGACCCTCAACTGCGGTGAGTTGCTTCAGCGCCTTCAGTTGACTAAAATGAATGTCTTTGCCGTTGAAAGCTTGAGAGCGGTTATGGTACCGTCAGTGTCCTCAGAGGGGGAAAAAAAAGCACGATTTACTTTAAAGGACACGGACAGAAATTCCTCTTTCACACCGTGCCCTACATAATAAACACTCAATACGGTTTTCTACACGCAGCAGCAAATTGAGATCGCCATAATTTACACATCTGTCATGTTAGAAGAGGAAGTGAAGCATCACATTGTGTGATCTAAGGAAAAGTAGTATACACGCTATGGGCACTCGAATTCAAAGCCTTGGCAGCAAATGGAGTGCACTTAGCAGCAGAGGTGGAAGACAGTTCAAATACAGCTTATGACTGAATTTTATCTCTCTGAAAACTGCATTTTGGGCTCGCATACATTAATCTAACTGTAATGGAATCAGAGGTCTTTGAGAGTCGGTGTAGCTGCGCGCGGGGCAACTTCACCTGTAGGCGGCTTTCAATTAGCTGCATGAGGCAACTGCTTTGAAATCTGACCTTTTTGTGCTCAGAAATAGTTTAGTGACATCAGCGGATTACAAAAAGTGCAAACTTTTTCAACGAAAGATGAGAGAGATACAAGTGCAATTGTTTTCTGTTCAGGAGACCTCAGTGTGCACGCTCAAAGGGCAGTATCAATACAGTATCAAGGAGACTAGCAAAGTCCTTTTATGAGGAAAAAACATTGCCAGAGGGGGAAAAAAATCAGGCAGCAGTTTTCCCTCAACACATATTTGACAAAACTTAATTTCTTCAATTGAATTGATTAATAAATGTTCCACAAGTAGTCAGCGAGAAAAAGCCTACGCAGGGCTTTGCAGCTGTAAGTAATGTATAAACAATTCACAGAAGGCAGGTGTGTAAAAGAAGTCAAAGTCTGGCCCAACACACACATTTCACGGCGCTCCGTCCAGGTTAGCGAGGTGTTTGTCAGAGACAGACAAAAGGACAGAGGGAGGCGATCACATAACCGCCTAAAAGGAGCTAGAAATGATGGATTACGTGCATCACATGTAGCAGCGTGTTTGTCTGAGATGCTGTTTGTTTGGATTTTTTTGGGAACAATGGTCGGTGACTTAAAGCGGAGAGACAAAACCTGCAGCAGAGAAGACAGGAGGAGCAGCTGGACTGTCAAAAAGTACATCGGCAAACACCAACAGCGAGCAGGCACACATGTTGTGATGATGCAGCGTGCTAATGGGGCGAAAATGCATTACCTTGTGTTTTCTTAAGTGCTGGATGAAGCAGAGAGAGGAGGCAAAACAAAATATGACAATGCACTCTCTGACCAACCGATGCAATTTTGAATTTTGATGTATAAATCAAATCTCACCGGTGCTGTCCTAGATAGTGTGTTTCAGTGAGTGACAGGCAGATGAGCGGCCGGTGCACATCCATAGCTCCCACTTTATCATGGGGGACACAAAAAACAAATCTGTGCCTCACTGCCGGTGCTGCTGTCGATACATCATTGTTTTCTCACTGAGCCAAAAACTAGCTGCCCCTTCTTGGAGGACTTACTACGGTTATTTTCTCTTGTTTACTGGAAGTGGATGACAAAAAAAAAAAGTTTGTGGACGCCCACAGTGGAAGACTGTCTGAAACAATGACACTGGAGCGGATATATTATTAGTTTCCTACTGATCTCATTTACAAAGTGATTGGTTTCGTGTGATGCCGCCGCGTCCTGCTGAGATTCACAGACTGAGACGCACCCCAAGAGCGACTCCCTCTCTCCGTCTCGTCCTCCTCACCCGGGCTCACTCTGTGCAAACAATCACACAATAACAAGATTCTGCACCAAAAAGGTGCCGTTCAAAGACGGGGCGAAGCTTCACCTCTGATACCAAGTCAGTAAGAGTTTTTCATGCTGCAAAGTCCAGGAGAACGTAAAGCTTGTTTATGTTTTTGTCATCTTTTAAAACCATCAAAGTACAGAAGTGTAGGTCCTCTCCACTGCAGTCCCCGATGATGTAACAATTAAAGTTATTCTCTGACAGATTTCAGAGATATTCGTGGGCAAAAGAGCGAGTAATAAACTTTGGTGAAGATCAATGAGGGTTTTTTTAATATATATTTATGTATATGTAACCCTGCAGATATTTGTGGTAAACATGGTGAACAACATGTGTTCTTCTCACCAAAATCCAAATTGAGGGGCAAAGAGGAGCTATTAAATGACTCACCCTCACTATAAGATGCTTACAGTCATTTTCCTGATGTGATCTTCATGTGTTAAGCTGGATTTCTGGTCAACGCAATGAGGTTTTGATTTACAATTTGGGTTTGCATTTCACCTGTTAGCTCACTACAGCAGTTTTATGCATGGTTGTGTCATGCTTTGATTATATTTTTAATGGTAACTTTGCTATACGCTTGGGTATAGTTTCTAATACAGAGCATATTTGTGGACATTTCTTGTTGAGCTGAAGAGACTACGGCAGCTTCAGGGAGCAGTGGTTGTATAAAGCAGAACATTTGCCGTGGAGACATCTTTGGTTAGACGACTTAGCCTTTCTTCAGCTTGGCTCATGTTGTTTTCGGTGCTCTACAGGCATCACAAACACAATCAGCCAATTGTTGTGACCAATTGCAATTGTACTTCCTCTGATCAGGTAAATGGACTTAATGAGGGCTTTGAAATGTTTCAGCGTAATACCAAAAAAATATTGTTCCTCTCATCAGTTTACCTGCACACTCCCCACTGTTAGCTTCACCAACCTGACATCAATCATCTCGTATCTTAATTCAGTTCAGTTTATTTCCTGTTGATATTCAGAAAGCCGTTTTCTTCAAATGACAAGAAGTTTGTCAGTTCGTCATGATTATGCATGATCCTGCCCCCCTTCAGACATTTCAATCTGTCACTTTTTGATAAATCGATATGACAGAAATGAAAAGCTACGTGGTGTTGATTTGTACGTTTTGTTGTTTCGTCGTTAGTTTGTTTATCAGAGTGGATTCACTTTTTTTTTATTAACTCACACATCAATTTCCAACAAAAAAAGAAATAAATAAAAGGTTTGAATCAGAGGTAGCGCCGCTGTGCTGCCATTCAGTGTGTCATCTGAGCGCCGGGTCTTATCTGTGACCTTTTCTCAAGGCCTGTGCTCTGAGATTCTATCTGCTTCATGAAAAAGGGACAAGTGGGCAGTTTAAATTTGAACTGAAATTGCCTTGATATTGTCTTAGCCTTTGGATGGGTTATGCAGTCAGAGAGTGGAGTTGTTTTCTCTTCAGCCATTTCTCTCGGGTATTTCTTTTTTTTTATTTATTTCTTCTTCTTCTTTTTTTGCGGGCAATTTTTCATTTTGCCATCACTGCTTCTGCAATGTTTTAGTTTTTGCCGTCCTTGACATTCCTTTGTACCTGAGTGACTTTGTGTTTCGCTGGCCAATTTGTTGCAGGTTTTACAATATTCACTGTGAGTCGGACAGTGATTTCACAGCGTAGTATTTACCCGACTACAAAACTAGCACTTGGTGTTTTCTCTGACTGGATCAGATATCATTCTGACATATTTATTAATCACAAGCCTCTTTTTTTTATTAAGAAAAAGGGACCTTTGTGTGCAAGAGGCAGTAAAGAAGAGCTGAGTGAGAGCAAGAGAAACAAAGAAAGGCAGAGGGAGGACTGTGGAGAGGAAACAGGGAAATGGCAGATGAAAGTGTGAAGATGTTGAGGGATTTTCTGGAAGTGATTGGCTGCCTTTGTGGTCTCAGGTTTTTATAATCCCGTCCTGTGATGCTCTAATCTCCCCTTTCTTTTGTACAGAGTAAATACCCTGATTACATGGGGCAAAGCTGACGACTTGTTATAAAAATGGAAATGAAGAGCCGGGAGAAACCCTTTTATTAAATACTTGCCATCCTATACATACCCTGTCAGGCCACTGGCACCCACACGATTACCGTAAAAGATAATCTCAGCAAAGCGCGTGGGACCTAAAGGCTCATTGAGGAACTTTGAGGCACTTGTGAACAGCAAAGCAAACAATAGCGACTCTGGATTTTCTCACCCCGGCTTCCTGTCAAGATATTTTTGTGGGATATAATTAAACGGGAGAATTAACAGTGATTGTACGTTTCATCGTCTTCAGAATCCAGGTCGCTTGATTTTTTTTTTTTTCCATCTGCTCCATTTTTAAGTCACAAGCATTTACTTTTTCTTTTTTTTTGTCCTTAAAAAACTCTTTATAATAAACCATTTCCTGATCAAAATGAAGCATGAGAGGCTTTGTGAGATGAAGGTCAGAGTACCTTGCCAAAGGGAAAGACCGGCTCATTTGCATGTTTCATCTCACGTCTCTCATCATACAACATGAATTGTGAGAGTTAAAGCTCGACACCTGTGGCCACAAATGCAGATGAGAGCATATATTGTAACATTAGCATGATTATTGATTTTTCTCTCTCTTTCCATTCCTATCAGATGATTGAGCATTCATCTGGGGTCAGAAGCTGTTCATAGATATAGCACACATCTTTCCTTTAGTCATTATGAAGTAGAGCTGAGGAATAAATCTATATTATATTGATAACAGAATATATGATTTGGTATCATTAGGAAATTGGTGAGCAGTTAGTTCAGTAGGTATCTCATTCAAGAGAAGCTTGTCATTTTTTTAACAAATGTTGGCAGATTCTTAAAAAAAAACATGGATGTTGTTGGTGTTTTGGTCGATCTACAGAATAATATAGAATACTACATGGGTGTGTGCTTTCTGAATTATGTGTATTTCCAGGTTTTTAAAGGGATATATGATCATTTGATAAATAAATGTGCTCACTTTCTTGAAGAGGGTTTTATAAAAATGCTAAGAATGAAGCTCCAGCAACTACTGGGTTAGCTTAGCTTAGCATAAAGACTGAAAACAGAGGGAAACAGCTAGCCTGGCCCTGCAAATGTACCAATCCTGCAACTGCACTACCAGCAGCATCTAAATAAGTCAGTAACGCCATATATCTTGTTGAATGCAAAAACACAAAGGCATAAACAACAAGTTGTGTTTGTACAGACGGTTAGTGTGGGACTATTTCTTGTCCAGGCTCAATTGCAGGATCCTTGTTATTTAGAAAAGATGGTAGTTTTGATCATTATAGAAAAAATAAACCTGCCTCAACTTTTATTCAGCCATACAGAAGCAACAGTGTGCCATCTGACTATTTAAGAGGGTTGACTTAATCATCACTATGAATACATTAACAGGACTTTAGTCACTTAGTGGATATCGCAGATTATTATTGCAATATAATTATGAGTAGATAAGTTCATTCAAATCATTCCCTCATTGCGTTGAGAGCGTTTGCTATTTACATTTACCTTTGACATTAAATGAATACTAAATACACGTCATTTCCATCATGCAGATTCTGCTTTTTTTACCTCGAAACCTGAACTTTTCTTTCTTTCATTTTTTTTGCCGAGCATACACATGAAATCCTCCGCTCATGTACCGACTCCTTCTGTGATTGCAACTGCTAAAACCTCTCCAGCAATGATATTCTGCCTGAGGTTTTCTGGTATAAAGCTGTTCCATATTAGCCCTCTATATTCCCTCTATATTCATGATCTGAATGGCAAAATTTATTCATGGTGAAACTGCTTCCCAAGAGAAAAAGGGTTTTTAAAAGGCTGCGATAGCTACTCTAGTCCATTACTGCGACAGAAATGGAAGAGATGCACCGGCTCCTTCATGGGCATTTTCTTTTATTTTCAGGGGGTCTATTGATTTATACAAACTCATCAAGTGGGTTTTGTCTTACGCTGTTTATATGCAC
Source organism: Amniataba percoides (assembly GCA_037176925.1). Classification (NCBI taxonomy): domain Eukaryota; kingdom Metazoa; phylum Chordata; class Actinopteri; order Centrarchiformes; family Terapontidae; genus Amniataba; species Amniataba percoides. Next base: position 4,059,522 of record JBAJHX010000049.1, on the reverse strand, counting down.
ACAGTTGTTTGTTGCCTTGCGTTGATTATGAGAAGAATTTCAGAAAGCTGTTTAAATGCATTGCAGGAGAAGTTAATATTTTCACTCAGTCATCCAGACTGTTATTAATTCAATAGATTTGTTGTATAATTGCTGCCCTATAGCACACAAGCCATTTCAATCATTTCCACCTTCCTAATATTGTTATATGATTTCCCTCCCTGCAGCTTTTCCTGAAATCTTTCACTGCCGACGCTCGAGGCAGGGAGGATGGATGTAAATACAGATAGGAGCTGTAAAAGTTAACGGCCCAGAGTATGTTGGGCAAGTGTCACAACTTGTGGGAAAACAGCTGTGATTGGTGGGAGTCAGAACGTCTGTATGAAGTGTTCGATAAGGTGCAGCGCTTGACGTCTTAATGCTGCCGCTAATGCTCCGAATATGGCCCTAATTGGAGCAACATAATTAGATTAACATGTTCACGGGACCTACATCGAGTCTACCTCCCCATTCTGATAATCACATTAACATCAAAGCATCAGCGTGTGCGTACAAACGTAGAGGTTTCTTTATGGGAAGCGCGCCTCCGTCGAATCGGGCATGTTAAAATGCCAAGCTTTACCTCCCACAGCCAGGTTTTCCCTCAGGCGAGTCATTATGCAACAGAAAGTGGACCGGCTGTGTGAGGCAGAGTGAGCGAGGAGTAATCGTACACTCTAATTTGAGGCTTTGGAGACTGGTGGAGAAAGACAAGACCACTTAAAGACCCTTTCACCCTCTTCTGACAGCATTTTGTTTTCTCTCCATTACTCCGAGCGGTGTAACCGACGGCTGCGGTGACCCTGCTCACGCTCTGCAAAGTGTCGCCTGTTACACGCCGAGAAAAACTGTAAGAAAGAACCGAAAACACATCGTCCTGTGAAAAATCACGTCTGGTCTTGTCTTTTCTGTATCATCCTGTAGTCTGTTCTGATATTTTCTAGTGTATCCTCACTGGTCTGTCGAGGCAAGAGACTCAGATATTCTATTTTAATCAATTAATCAATCTGAGTCAAGTCTGTTAGGATAGACTGTCAGAATATAGTCTCTGTTATCAAGATAAGATAAAGTAAGGAGTAAGGACTTATATTTTGTTAAAGTCTAGAGCTGAAATGATCAGTCAGTGATTAATATTTTGATGATGCGTCAATGTTTCAGTTGGTTTCTGAGCTAAAATAGCCTCTCAAATGAGATCATTTGGAGCTTTTCATTTGAAGACATCACTTTGGGCTCTGAAGTTGCAATGAATATTTTAAACCTTTTTTTTAGAGGACAATTAATCAATCAGATTAGAGTAGGACTACTAAGAATTATCTTCATTATCAATGAATCTGATTGTTTTTCTGTTTTAATGTACTGTAGTCTAATATGTTCTTTTATGTCCATATGTCTGTCATTTTAGTGTATTATACTCTATTGTATTTGACTGTATCTAAAATGACAGTGAAGTGCACAATATATCGTGTAGTAGCGCTCTATATGTACTATCTGCAGTTTTATCTGAGTGCCTGAGTTATGTGTGGGTCAGTGTGTGCAAATTTATGCACGGCACACCCTCTTTGAAATGAAAGGAGAAAAAGTAGCAGCCATGGTGTGTACAGTACACCACATTTCCATTAACAATGCACAGAGCAATTTACAGTCATGCGACACACACACACCTGTCAGTGATGATGCAAAGTGATAATGATTCATAATGTCTGAGATGTCATTATACCGATTGCCTATAGAGTAAATTATCGAGTGTTAGTTATATTGGAGGTAATGACTGAATGAGTGAATAAGGGTTTGATTTAAGTCTATTATATATTCTGTTGAGTTTTACTGTGCTGTCTTCTTTTTGATTTTTTCCTGCTCTCCTCAGTCACGTCTGATTCGGGTTGTAATATTGGCCGCTGCAGCTCTCATTTGCCTTTGCAATGTGCGTTGTTGGGTGTGTGGGTGTTTGTTAGTGACACGGGAAGAGGATATGAGAGAAGTTGACATTGTACACTTGGCTGTTGTTTCCAGCAGACGTGGTGTTAATCATGCATATTCTGCTGGCATCTGCTGTGATGCATCATATATTGTTTTTTGCTCATTATTCTGCCAGTCCCGGCCTTTGCTGTAAGTGCATCCATCGCTTGCATGCAGGCTTCTGTACAGCTCGTGTACTTGCTGATCATAGGATGTAGCTTCATAAAAAGCTGTTTGTTGGGGCACCAACA
>JBAJHX010000049.1:3965317-4057197 GCA_037176925.1 Amniataba percoides | reverse complement strand
CAAAATTACAAAACACATGATTTGTTACTTATGTAATGAAACACAGTACAACTATGGTTGAAATCAACAGTATTCAAATGCATCTCCATCTAAATCATCAAATGTTTCTGTCAAATGTAAAATCAGACTGTCTTCTCCTTATGCATTTGTTTTGGATCAAACTTCTGCATTTTGGGAAATCAAATCAACTCAAAAATCCATAGTTGCTTTTTTGGAGCTTTTAACCACAGTCTTAATCAGTGTAGGTAACCAGCTCAGGCATCATCATTTGATCTAAATATGGTATGTTGGTCATGTGATAACGTGCAGTCAGTATTTGGCCTCAAAATGGGGCATTCTGATTTGAGGGACAGTATTAGCCAAGACAAGTTTTATGACCTAAATGTTATATCCCAATAAATGTAAATTCATATCCAGAAAAGAGTCATAGTGCAATTTATTAAACTCTTCCATGTCGCCCAACAGATCCTGTGAAAAAATAATTGCCAGGTCATGTAGGTTATGTCATGCTAAAAGAAAAAAAGCAACAAACAGCAGTGGCATTGGCCTTGTATATTTTGCTAAGAGCTTTGTAATCTCACCGTGCCTGCTGGTAAACTCAGGGCAAAGTGCTCTTATTTTGAAAACCTACCTCTACCAGAGCACATTAGTTCATGTTTGCTACTTACAAACTGGAGAAAAAATATTATTAAATTCACTCTACCACCCAAAGGCTGCAGGCAGCTACCAGGAACTTTTAAGGTGGGATGTGTTCTTGCATATTACTCAAAAAAACAAGCAATCAACTCACCTGAAATATCAATATGACAACTTTGACCATTCTTTTTGTTTTAATTCACTTTCTTTGCTCCCCTGCCTGCATCAAAATGTGATTTACTACACAACAAACTAAACAGTGGACCATAACATTTTTCTATCCTGACACCGTATATATTTTCATATTTCACAGCTGCAGTGTTGGCTCATTGCAGATAAATAGATGTCAGCGTACTGTATATTTCTCTCAGTAACACCAATTAAAACTGCCAGTAGAAAGAAAAGATATGTATGAAATAACTTTAAATTGTATAGTTTTTCTTTAGAAAGGTTTTGACTGTAAAATTTTCCAGTAAGCACATATCTAACAGATCTTTCAAAAAATAATAACTTACCGACTCTTGTAAAAAGTGTCACATATAAATGTAAAACGATGAGCTGATTTATGATGTTTATACAGTGCTAATGAATCCAGCATCAGTAAGGATTTAATTAGAGTTTGAAGGTTCTTTTCCTGACCTTGGAAACAGTTTTGCGCGAGGAAACAAATTCACGACAAAGATTCACTGACGAGCTTTAACTCAGCTTCAGCCTTCGAGTTTCATTTCAGCACGCATGCTCGTCCAAAGATTGAACCGCCGTGCTTACAAATGCTCATGTGCCAAATGAAATTTAATAAAATGACAACACGATATCATCATGATGAGATTCGTCTGGAAGCAGAGAGAGATCATGCAAAAAGTAGATCAGTTATCACCCGCACTTACGGAGATGTTTAAAAGAAGATCCGGATCTGCAACAAAAGCTCATGTTTGTGCAGTAAAATGTTAAATAAGCTGTACTCAAGGACAAACAAGCCTAAGATGTCGCCTCGTTGGTGCATGAATGAAACGACTGAGTGATGGATGGATGGGTGGAGAGGTGTGTCAGTCGTGGCCAGAGAAAGCCGGGGCCCACGTCTCGCCCGCGGTCCGGTGTTATTAGTGGCAGCAGAGTGTCACTGGGCTCTTTCTTAATACCACAGTGTTTCTGCTTTCTCTGTCTGGTTCCCCTCCAGTTCACTCTGTGTGTGAGGGGCTCTTACTCCCCATTTGGCAGTGCTGTAAATTGTTTCTGTCAGCTTAGATAAACGGACCCCTGGGTTTGTCCATCTCCCCTCCACACACACACCTTTATACACACATGTGCAAACATGCACACACAGCAACCCCCTCCACCTCCTCCTCCCACACACACACACACACACACACACACACACACACACACACACACTCACACACACATATAGATTATACTGTAATTAACCAGCAATGCTTTACTCTTTCCTCTCTTGGTTTTTGGAGGCTTGTTTACTCGTCGCCCACGATATTAATATTCTGCACCTCTGCAAGGTTTCAAAAGGTTCACCTTCCTGAAGCAGAAGCATGGATTTTATTTATTTATTCTTTGCTGGCGATGTGGCATTGAACGTCTAGAAAAGCATGCAGTCAGATCATGCAGTTGCCCCCAAAGAGACGCCAAGGATGGTGGAATGGATTTAACATGTGGTGCTAATTAATAACGCCATCCTGAGTCTGTGTGATCCTGAGTCTACTCCTTCCTGCATGATAGGAAATGTCTTCATTGCAAATCAGGAGGAGGGGGGGGCAAGAAAGAGAAACATACTGCTTGAAAAAAAAAATCTCATGGCAACCGAGTCAGAGGGGGAGATTGAAGCGATTGAAAGCATGAGGGATGGAGAATTTCTCGACTGAAAGGAAAGTATCCTTCAGTTCCATCGTTTTCAGCTGGAATTGATTTTCTTTGAACAAGGATATCATCTTGCTTCATGGTTTGTCGCCATAAAGCATTGTGCAAACTGATTCACTTCTCCTCTGATACAGCGTGATGGCAGTGATAATTTTTTTCTTTTTTTCATCTTCTATTTGTTTAGGGACTTTCTTATGTCATTTCTGCTGAGATGTAATTTAGTCAGGCAGTTTTGTTCCCTGTTGATTTGATATAATGAGACGAGGCGTAGTTTCTCTTGTTTGTTGAAGCATTTTGCTTTTATTCCAGATGTCTCCCCCCCCCCCCCCCCACCCCACCCAAAAAAAAGGCAAGAGAAAGAGATAAACAATAAAGGCACTGATGCAAATTAAATATAATATGGAGAAAGTGAAACAACACAAGTTAAGGACTGGCACGCCACTGAGCATATTTAAAACGTCTTCAGAGCATAAATATTTAAAAGCAGTGCTGTTAATGCATTATCATCTGGTCTAGCTTTGCACAGAGGACCTTTCCCATTCTGCTGTTGACATTTTCAGCTGACTATCCTTCCTACAGAAAATCTGCATGCATTTCAGATTGAGAAATGATTGAATGGATGAAAATTCAGGATAAATAATGAACCCTGGGGCGCAGGAATCTCGGGCCACAGATGACAAGGTTACAGTTGATTGTCTCTCAAATTGCTTGTGCCATTATGTTATGGCTCTACATTGGGTTTCTTTTTTCCCCTCCCCACATCTTGGCTTTCACAGAATGAATGCAGCTTGTTAATTAATGCTGAGTTTGAAAACACCGCTGTTAGGAGAAAAAAGGGTCAGCTATAACATAATGATAGCCAAAGGCCACAAGTATTCTTAATCACCGGGTCCCTCATCAGCGCTGGTCATAGGAAGTAAATCCTTCATTAAGCTGGAGATTCTCGCCGAGGTAGCATATTAACGCTTGTTTACCACGAGCCTCAAAGCAACTGAGCAACAGAGGTCTTCTGCGAACAGGAAGTGCTGGTAGTATCGCAGGGCAGTCTGCTTCTGAGGGACTAAATTTGAAGGGATGCAAGTGGTGTTGCTGTCTTTTGATGCAATCCGGCCTCTCTGGCTCACTGTCTCTCTTTTCTCCTTTGTGTCACTGCCTTTGTTTCTCTCACATACGTACTTAGCCACATAATAGCGGATACTGTGATCTACTGTAGGATAATACACATGCAGGCTCACGTGCACACACGCAGCCTCTAGGTACGCGAAAGATGAGGCAGAACGAGGGAGTGGTTTCTCCCGGAGAGCTTAGCCAGGCTAAGTGTAATTGCATAGGTGGATAGGAGCCTAATAGCGCTCTTACAGAACCAGATTATTGCTGTTTTGCCTGCAGAGATTCACTCCAGTGCGGTCTTTTTCATGTAGTTGAAAGTTTTGTCTGGAGGGGGTACAACTCCACATTTTCTGTCTATCTCTGTCTGTTTGCTGCACCCTTCACTGCGCCGTCCTCCACCCCCTCAAACGGAGACTCTGTTAGAGCCGAATCGAGCCTCAAATTGGAAAAAAGTGTGAATATTATAGCCCACTGCGAAGGATCATTACAGCGAGCACTGTCAAGATTTTCTGCCACCTTCTACTTCTGTCCTTTTGTCACAGAACTTGTCCAAATACAGAAGCCTGCATGTCTTTGTCTTTAGCCCTTTGCATGACAAAATGACAGGCAACAAATCCTCTTGCATTTCTTCCAGAGGCAGAGACCCTTTCTTACAGGTCAGTGCAGATCATGTCCTGATCGTCGGGTTTTCGACTCCTCATGCTGTATCTGATAAGTCTGTTCCGGTGCTCCTCTGATCTGTCTCTTCAAAGCCTTCTTATATCTTTCAATCAAATATCCCGTCCAAATATCCTGATTCCCAGATGATATCACAGTTTCTAGTGATCTTCATGAACTGCATGTGTTTCAGTCAGCAGTAAAGTATATCTAAAGATCTATCCTAGGTGTTATTGTTAAAAACAAAAGGGACCACCTTCATACTGTTTGGTAATCTTGACACATAATAAGCAATAAGAAAGTGACAAAGCAGTGAGGTAATAGTAATATATTCATTATCAAACAGTCATATAAGTCATTACTTCTTGAACAAAAACACCAAAATTGAGATTTTTACTTCTTTTTTTGTCTTTCATATTTTCGGTGCAGGCAGTTGATCAGATAAAATCAATAATTCGGTGACATTCGATGACATTCGATGATATTTATATTAATGGCTCATATTGGGACAGACACCTCAAATAAGCTTAACTCATAAATTTTGATTCACCTGGTGTTTCATACAATAGACTGGTTCCTGTGCTGTGGAAAATTATAAATAATCTACTTGTGCTTGATTATAATAGGCATATTTCCCCTTTCAGACATTTCAAAGGCAAAACAATCATTTGATTGATCTTGAGCATAATTGAACTGCCAATGAAAATAATTTAGCACTTGTGTTCATTGGTCTAATCTACATTTCAGCTATTTCACATCTACGACAGCATCATGCATCCAGACCGATGCTGAATTCTTTAGACTGATACTGATATCGATGTTTGGTAGTTAAACAACATATCGCCCGGTATTTATCAATATGAACAAAACCTGATATTTTTTTAGTTGTGACCAAGCTATATATTACACATATTTTAAAGTTGAAGAATAGATGAATCAGTGTAAACTATGACACTGTTTCCCAGTTACCACCTTCAGATGACATATATATCTGTCATATATATATATTATTGGTATATATGAAAGATATATATGTATATAGTGTTTGATGTTGTACCGTTTGTTCTACATGTAGAAATTAAGCAGTTAAGATTTCTAATAATAATGCCAGATTATATTACCATATAAAGAGATGATTAAATATTTTTTACCATCTGTTTTAGACCCAAACATGCTTCCAACAGGTTACCCCAAAAGGTAAAAAGGGTGCATTATTGAACGTGTGCTGTCGCTGCTGTGATGTACCGCTTGCATGCAAGATGAGACTCAACACGTCCATAGGGACAAAAAAGAAAAATGGTGCCCAGTTTCAAACGGGGAAACACTTGTTGTTTTTCAGGGGAGTGAATTGAGTCAGAGATATTGACTGCTGGTAACTGGGAGAGTGGAGGAGACCTAGGGGGGCACTTCTAATCCACGCTGACCTACTCTTATCACGCACAGCCAAGGTCAAGAGTCTAATGAGGATGGGACGCCATTAGAGCAATTAGATGGAACTACCTTGTTTCTGGGGCAAGCAGAGCCATGGGAGAGAGAGGGAGAGGGAGAGAGAGGAGGAAGACGACTACAGTAAGAGACAGACTGATGATCTGCCCGGCAGCTGCCTCTCTCACTCCCTCTGTCTGTCTATCTTCCTCCAAACCACCCACCCCTCCCCACTCCACAAACACAGGGTTAGTGCTCAGAGGCAACAGCACAGTGTTGCAACAGTGACACTCGGTGGCAAAGGCTCTCCCCGACAGATAAACGGCTGCAGGCGTTTTGACACGAACGCCAGATATTTACAGTGACGTGGAAAAGTCTGGCAGCTACATTTCAACAGGCAAAAAAACAGGCAGCATATTTTAACAGCTTCCAGTGTGAATGCATGAAAATGAACAATTGTCCCCAGATAGATGTGATTTTTTAATTCTAAACCACAAACTTAAGAAGCCTCCTCAAGAGCAATAATGGACAATTGCCATTTGTAATGCTGAAATGAATTAGCATGCATTGATTAGCTGATGAACAAGTTAAAAAAAAAAGTAAGCATAGTCATTTTGATAATCAGTGTATCATTCACTTTAGGTCATTTATCAAACAAAAATGCCAAATTTTCACAGCCTCCAGCTTGTCAGATATAATGATTTGCTGCGTTTCACAGTTTTTTTATAATTGCAAATGAAATGTCTTTGGGTTTTGTGCCGTTAATCAGATAAGACAAGCAATTTGAAGATGTTATTCTTTGCTATGGGGACCTGAAATGGGCCTTTTTTATTATTATTATCACTTTTTGATGTTGTATAGACTAAACCATTCATATGTTAATCAGAAAATAATCAACAGATTCATCCCAAATTAAAAAGATTATTAACTCTAGCTTTAAATATCTCTTAAAAAGCGCCCCACTAAAGTAAGCACGATGTGTGGACTCGTCCTTTATAATGAATGAGACCAGCTAATAACTAATACCACAGTATGTTTGTCTGAAATCCGGCCTCATAATAAATTATTGATCACCCTCACTTAATTTATTCTATATGGTCATCATAACAGATTGTTAGTGGGTCTTTGGCCTCAGATAATCCCAGTAAAAAACACCCCACAGCTGTTTGTTGGTGTGGCATCACTGCTGATGGAGCAGAAGTACATTTCCTGCTTCTGACCATGGAAGACAGAAGCTGCTTACCATTGCAGACAAAACTGTCCTGGGGGCATAAGAATACATTTGCAATCTCAAACTGACTAGAACACAGTGATTTTCACCTTTGGTGGTAGATTTCTGATGGGACAAAGAGCCCCTGATTCCTGGCACCATGTGGAGGGAGTCCAATCCTCTGAACACTTGGGGAGCCACTTTGATAAAGAAAAAAAATGGATTACTGACACTTAAAGCATGAAATAACTGAGCAGACTATTCTTCTTGACACAGGCTGCATGGAGGCAGAGCTCTTCTAAAGGCAGAAATGCTAAATTTGGTTGTGTTAAACCTCAGTGGGCAGAGCTTAATGTACAGTTTTTTTGCAGAAATATTATATAAAACTGAGATGATGGCAGGTTTGTGAGTATTGAAATTATTATTATTATTTCAAATACCTGTGAAGGTATGATGGACTTATTTTTAAACCGCATTACATACTGGAGCTACACATGATGAGGTCCTGAGCTAACCTGTGAATGGTTAAATTAATTAAGATTGTTGATGTGAACTACATTTTCCAGTCTTTTCTTTCTATTCAGGTTTTACCAGTTGGCTAACTTGGACTTATGTTTGGTCCTGTGCCCCGAGGCTTTAACCAACTAATGAGATTATTCCTGACTCTGGCACGGCTCTGAAATGTTTGGGTAACTAAAGCTCCAATAGATTACACCAGAAGCTTATTTCGTGTCCTCTGGAGGGCTCCAACTAATGGTTATTTTCATTATCAGTTTTCACTTTTCACCAGAGCCCAAGGTGACATGTTCAAAATTGAACCCAATACAATCATAAAACTGCTGTAACCAGCAAGTGTTTGGCATTTCCAGGCGTGCCAGCGGCTTGGCTAAAAATGGTCAAAGGTCAGAACTTTGAATTATCCAAAACTTTATGATTGATTTATAATTAAATTCCTTCAAAACTAATGATGTTGCCAACAGTCTCTCCTGCACTATGTGACGTTTAGGACTAATATGCAGTTTTCAAACCAAGGTGGTGAACACGGCGATGGCATCAGTTAGCTCGCAGCCCCGCTGTGCCTCACAGAGCTGCTGTGCAGCTGTAGACTCTTAGAATTTGTTGCTTGATAAGTTACTCAGCGGATTAATCAGTTAATTTTTCTTTTTAAGTCGATTAACTTTCTATTGATCGATTATTAGACCAGCTGGTTCGGCACTAATCCCATGCCCGTCAGACTTGAGTCCATAAGCTTTTCTGACGGGATTGAGTGTGTTTGCTGGCGGGCATGTGGTATCATTTCCAAGGGGACACACATTTCTACACAAGTTGGAGAGAATTGAGAAAAGCCAGTGCTGCCGGAGGGATGAACCAGACTCACTCAGGGTAGCGGTGGAGAAAACGATGTTTGCAGTCTGCTATTATGGACAATGTCCTCCACCCTCTCGATGACAAAATGTCAATGCAACGGAGCACTTTCAGTCGGCGGCTCTTTCCACTGAGGCGTGCCAAGAAGCACTTCAGGAGTCCGTCTGACTGCCCTCCACTACAATGCCTCCTCCCTCACCAGCATCAGCCTCTGGCTCTTCGTTTCCCTTTATCTACTCGCCTGCAGTCTGTCATTTACTTATTTCTCCAGTGGGCTCCAGTGTGGTTTCATCCCCTTCGCACAAACACAAACACACACACACACACACACAGCTTCACAAAGCCTCTCCACCCACAGACACAAGCTCCGGCCCCATCTGTGGACTTGGTGATGCTCTTGTTCTTGTTTTTCCCCTCTTTCATTATCGTTTGTTTTTTGATGCAGAGCCCCTCGCGGACCCACAAAGTGTTTCACACACACGATCATTCATTTATTCACTCATTCACACACACACGATTACTCAATCTGCCCCCTAGTGCCCATTAGGAGGCATATGGTAGAGCGCACTGAACCAGCATCATTCACTCGCCGTCTCATCTGTGACACTGTGTCCTTGTTTTTATCTGTGTTTATTGTCTGTGAAGCTCTTTGTCACTGTTTTTTTTCTTCTGGAAATTGATTTAGAAATAAACTTGACTTGACTTGATCAGTCCCCCCATTTGTCTTATCCAGCTGGGAGGTTGTTAAAAGCAGTTTTGTCATGTACACATAGCCCTGCTCCCTCCAGTCATAGCTGAGCGCCATCTGCCTGCAGCTTCAATCGGCACCTAATCTGCACATTTCAGTGAGAAATATGCCAATATGTCAATTAGCCAGTTATTACTCAGAGTTACAAATTGTTTATTGATTCTTCCTCTTATTGCCTGTGTCCATCTATCAATCTGTTCTGTCTCTCTATCCCATCAACCTATTCTATCTAATCTATTGGACAAATTGTGTTGTTAAGCCCCTCTTGAAATGCTTCATCCCAGTTTTCAATAACGCCACTAATTGTACCATAATGCTGACAGTCCATTAACAAACACAGAACGAGAAACGATGATGAACGTTAATGAGATCCTCAGGACAACAAAATAACGATAAAATCTAAACGACAGTAAGCTCGCAGGTCACGCAGACACGCTGGACTTAGAGCCATCGAGCGGATTGAATATCTGCATGACTATGTTAACATGCTTAAGCTTATTAGCAGTTAATATTATTAGTAGTAGTAGTTACAGTAGTTCTGTGTGTTATTATTCTTCTTAATATCAATCCTGAGGAGAACATGAATTGTTACTCAAACCTCTGGGTGGCGCTCGGGTGAAGAAAATTGCTAAATTCATTATGATCCATCAACTGGGAACTATAAATATGTTTATCAAATTTTATTGCAATCCATCCGATAGCATCTACACAGCTAACATGGCTAATAAAACTGAATATTTCAGGAAAAAGCAGCACGAAGCAGTTTGTCTGTAACTCTCCGTCTGTCTGGGTTTGGTCTTTTTAAATGCAGAAATATATCTAAGTGGATTTTTATGCAGTTTTTCCGGCCTGTTGCATGTCAAACTGGGTGCCAGGTCATCGGGCCAAACGTTGGCAACACAAAAGGCAAAAGACAGAGAGAAAGAGACACCCAGAGATCACCACTTTCACACAGATGGAGGATATGCAGAGATATTCAGTTGATCGGCATAAGCAATTTATGTCTAGTAACATTTAATGCCAACACGTGAAGCATTTTGCTGTGGAAATATCATAGCTGATGACAGATGCACAGGCCGAAGGTTCAGCTTCTTCATACTGTCGTAGTCAATGTTGTTGTTATTAACTATGACAGTGATGATAATAATTTTGATCAACTTGTGCACTTGTTTTTTACACGTTGTAAAAGAATTTTCTACTTGCTAAAATTCACAACATAAGCTGGAGAAATGAGATAAAATAATAATGTTTTTACTTGACAACAGTAATATCTAGATAAAGCTATTCAAATCTATGAAACTGGAATTCTTTGTCAGCACTTTTAAGTTGCAAAAATATCTTCTGACCCTTCAGACACACTGCAGTTGCATTCATTTGTCACTGCACAGCTGTAGTTTTGCATATCACTTCCTTTATTTAATGCTATACGTTACCTCCTCAAAAGTTCACGAGTGGTCAACCACAAATCCCGTCTCCTCTGTGGACCTGTAATCAGCACTTTTCTCTCTCTCTTCGGATGATTTAGAAAATCCTCTTCCTCTAACACATTTGCATGGGGAAGAATCCAGATCGTGGGTGGTGCCAGATGTTCCCCAGGGCAAGCGGCGCCGAAGCTAGACATCCTCTCAACATCTGTGGAGGTGTGCCGACTGAAAAGGGAAAATGTTCCACAAAGATGTAACATCAGCCTCACGTTAGCTATTGTTACATCTGGTTTGCATGTGGGACTTTTTAGCCGCGAGTGAAGAGAATAAGTCGAGGCGGCGTATTGTGGGTTTACGGCAGGAGAGCCAGCAGCCAGGAGATGTGTGCCCCGACAGAACACGGAGGAATTCAGTTCTGTGAAGAAATAAGAGTTGTTGCCTGTCTGTTAAAGTGCTCGAGAAATATTCATTTGCGTTCAGAGCATGTTTTGTTGTGGCCAGCCGGCCACGGGCAGTTAAACTAGCAGTGGTGTGTCTCTCCAGTTCATTGGTGTTGGCCTTTGCCTCCCTTCTGTCCTGGCCCTGCGTGTTCTGGCAGCAATTCAGCCCTCGTCCCACAACGTTACACTTCTCAAATTAACATTTTATATGATGGCAACATAGTGTGGGTGTGTGATAAAGCTTGCCAGCACAGAAATGAAGCAAGCTGGCACTGAATGCACTGCTAGCTCTCTCTCTTTCTCTTTCTCTCTCTCTCTCTCTCTCGCTGTGTCCCACTGCAACAACCTTGAACCAGTTTGTTAGCATCCCAAATGAACAGCAACGGTGTTGAGATTTGAATAGCATAAATAAATGAACGAGCAAACAAACCAGCACAAGGCCGACGTCGCTCTAGTGGCAATCTAGGGCTTGCACTCCCTGTGTAATGATCTGCAAATAGCTGGCTGCTGAGATAAAATTCAATTGAAACTACAAACTGCCACTGTCGACCACATGGCAAATAGGCTGTTATAATTTCAACCAAGAGATTTGCCATGCACCTGGTAAAATCCAAACACTTCAAGTCAATAGGACTGCTGGGTAACATCAGAACAAGACCACATGTTGCCGAGTTTTTTTTTTCCTCCCTGCTACCGTCTCAACAGTCAGGGAGCCGTCTCGCAAAAATTAACAAGTCTATTTCCAGAGATATGAGCTACAGAGAACAGAAAGAGGATTGATGCAGCAAAATTAATGCTGTGAGAATACGTCTTTACTTAATGAAATGGAAATTAGTGTAAATGTATTCAACATGCAACCTTTGGTAATGCTTTCTATGAAGCCTTGTATAGTTATGATGCGTTCATTCATAATGAATTATAATGCATTCATAGTACTTTATTACTACACATCTAAACACACAATGCTTTCTGATGCACTATGTTAACAGTCATCAAACATTATAGATGTGACTGAAGATTAATTATAAGTTCTTTTGTCTTATGGATGCTCCTGAGTATAAACTAGGTTGACTGAAAGGAATATAACATGACCATCTATACTCAGGATATACTTTGGATTTTTGGTATACTATAATAATATCAATCCATGAGCCCATTACAAACAGATACTACACATGTCACTTATGATGCAGCACAAATTATTTTAAATGCTTAAAACATATACATATGCATTATGCTTTATTTACCACCAGCAATGAGATGAAGCATGCATTATTATAAATCCATCACATTACTTATTTGAGACATGGATAACGTATAATACTGCATGAACTACTGATGAGGTGTGTGCAGGTGAATACATACATCCATAGAGCATCCATTAGATCCTTGAACTGAATTCATTATCAAGCCACATCTATCATGTTTTATAACTTTCTATTGTGCATCAGAAAGTGTTTTGTGTGTCTCTAAGTGTCATCATAAAGAATTATGGATGATTTCCAAGCAGATTTATTGACTAAGGAAAACAAATTTCAACCTCTGACTTGCCTTTTTAAACTACTAGTTCAAGTGACTGAATGGACGTCTTTCCCAGGAGCTATAAAGGAGAAGGGCCTCTCTCAGGGTGATGCTGGAAGCAGCTTGTAAAAATATTTTATCAGAAAGACCGATGTTCAGCTGAGGGAATCTCAGATCTACTTACGCTGGTCAGCACTTTACTAAAGTTTTTTTGTGCACATTATTTTTCCATATGAAGCACTTATCTTTCCTGTATACGGCATCGTTGGCTGCTGCTTTTGTTTTTGCACAAAAACATTCATTCTGGCTGGGGGATTTTTGCTGCCTTTCTTTAACTATTTACAAGTTAGTCCATTTTTTATTTGGGTAATTTATTTTGTCATCTTATTTGTGTTTACACAGCGGCGGAGAAGACAAATATGATTTCATTTTCTTCAAAGTACAAAAAAAACAAAGGACGTATAGTACAGAATGAATATTTGGTGATGGGAATCTCACTATACATATAAATCTGTGAATTTCAGCCTCTCTCTCTTTCTCTTTCCCCGATGACAGATTTCGAAATTATCCCCCCAAATGGGCTCCGTCATTATCTGCTGCTTGTGACTCATCACTTTGCCAATGACAGCGCCCTGTGAAAGGATTTCCCTTTTACAGCTGAGCGCTCAGAGGATGAGTTATAGAGGAAGAAACACCAGCAGTTTAAGATTGACATATGTACAATTCTTTAGACGAAATAATGAGTTCTGCATGTGTTTCATGGTACAGGAAGTCCTGTGGTTACTGCGGAGAACCAAGGGCAAACGTGTCTAAAGGAAACAAGAATCATTTCATGTTTCCTCCCCAAATAAGAATAATATAATATATTCATTTAAATGTATTTAAATTTATTTTAAGTTTAATGTGAAGGTAACCTTTTATTGCCTTATACTTGTATTTGCACTGGTCTGCATAATGTGGTTCATGATGTGACATGTAAATGAGGCAGGATGAAAGAGGCTGTTGTCTTTCTAATAAGGTTGGTGATGTTTTTTTTAGTTTTTTTCATTTTATTTGAGATGAAATCACTCTGCAGTCGTCATGAAGCATCCGAACATCCCAAAGACTATCTGAATATAACTGGTTTGTTTGTGTGTAAGCAGACGGAGGACGATTGATGTTGTTTTGGTTTATTCAACCTCTGAAGCTCGCCCCGACCTGATAACTACTTCATGCTGACCTCACACGCTGACCGCTCTGCAGAGATGCTTTTGATGGCAAGAAATGCTGAAATGATACAGAATCCAATTATTACATGAGGCGGGGGAAAGTAAATACAGTATCCACAAAGTTTGACCGTTTGTTCTTAATTAGTCGAATGCCTTGCCGGGTCGTGTGTACTCTCCTAAATTACCTCTGTGTGAACTAAGTGGACTGTGAAATTTAATCTTAATAAGATGGGATAAGATTACATCTTATTGATCTTTGCAGGGAACTTTGGCCATTGCAGTAAAAGTGAAAGGACTGAAATAAAGAAATACTGCAGGTTGCAACATTGGAAGTATAAAAGATTATTTTAAAAAAAGCATAATGAAACGCTCAAGTGGAAGAATAGTGTCCATTTACATGTATAATTATGTTTATTTATTACAAGCTGGGATTTTTCAGCCTCCTTACAATAATCAGGGTCAAGTCTTGCAAATTTACAACTGTTTTGTTGTTGTTTTGTGGCAATGCTTTCTGGAATTATGGGATATATGGATGATCTTCTAACATGCAAATATGTGAGGAAGTTTACAGTTTTGATTTTACAAGGAGTCATAACTATCACAAATATCGAACACACACACATACATAGAAAGAATAAAACAACAGGAGAACTCAGATCAGGTTTAAGTGGCCACCTTCGAACATGTGCAGTCTGGGAGTGAAAGGCCCAATCATCATCTCACTCTGAGGTGTCAGACATTCAGATCTGACTTCTTTTTTTTTTCTGTCTCACTTAATCTTAATCAACATAAGCCCGCCAGTCATTAATCCTCTTTTTCTTCTCTCGCTCAAATCAGTGTTTCCTTTTCCAGCGCGAAGATAGTAATTAATCCCCGGTCCAACAGAGCCTTCAGGCATGACTATTCGTCAAAGACCCAAATCAATGCCTCTGCCTATTCTGCTACTTTCAGAAAATGAGTAGCCACTTTCTTTCTTTCATTCTTTCTTTCTTTTTTTTTTTAGGATCATGTTTTACATTCTGTCTCGGAGAATCAATGAATCTTATAAGAACCAAATAATTAATGCTCGAGCACAATCTGTAAGAAAATCTGAACTCTTTCAGCTGAAGTTTAAAAGTTCAACCCTGGAGCTCATAAAATGTGTTTGGAAGGGACTTTGAATTGATAATACTTCCTATTGTGCCCATTAGAATTATTCCTCCAATAAATGGTCTATACTCGTGTCTTTTCACTCCATTGCTCCCTCATCGACTCGCCATTAATGGCAATTCTGAAGAAAGATGAATAATTGATGTTATTACTGATGAAACTTATCTGGGAGAAGTGAAACTCCGAGGAATGGAGCAGGCTAAAGACTGGTAATACAGGAGTTGCCTGGGCACAACAGATAGGGAAAAGGACTGAAGGAGTGAAGGGGCCACTGCCTATTTATCAAGAGTAAGGTGCATGAAATTGGCTCTTAACCTCACAGTTAGAAGGTTTAATTAGAAATCATGCTTTTGCTACAGGAAAGGGGGAGGAGGGGGAGGCAGGGAGTTGTCCAAACAGGGTGATAAATGACTTGTGGGACAGGAGGCTTTGGAGGGAAGGGGGTGAGAGTGAAATGTAGGTGACAGCTCTGGTGGCGGCAGGAGGTGAGACAACAGGCTGAAGTGAGCAGGAGATTTCAGCCGAAGTGCAAAACCACACCTCAAGAGCCGCGAGGGCTGTTATCAACACCGGGGCGAGGGCGGCGTGGCAGACAGGTCCGGGATGCAGGCTGACAGCGGACTGACCTCGGTTAGAAACACGCGAACACTCGGGGTCACGCACGGCTCCCACCTGCATGGTTGGAGTCTTTATTCAGCATCCTTTCATGTAAACTCAGCTTTGAAGTCCTGAAATCTGAATACTGCATGTACGCTCGACTTTGTTGAAAAGGCAGAGAGCTCCCTGGCAAAAATATCTGGCCAGATTGTTGATCTTCTTCTTTTTTGTTCCAATGGTTCCTTGAATTTAATTTTTTTCAGTTTAGAGTATTTTATTCAGGCCAATTTGAAATTAAATGAAATGAAGTGTTACAGTATGAATCTAGAAACCTAAATGAACAAAAACAGTAAGATGACTAATACTACCAAAACTTAAGTATGATAACAGCCCAGTTTTAGAAAACTGATTTCAGCCGATCGATACATGCTTAAATGTGTTATATTATAAATATAAAAATAGTCAGGTGTTTTCATAATATAGCCCATGTTTGCATCACATAAAATCAATTCTTTCAGTGGTATTATTACACTACATTACACCAAACCTTTCACATGTATAAAGCACTTATTTATAATTTGCTGCCATTCATAATTTGAACAACACAGCCCAACAGAGTAATATTCATAGATGATCATATTTTCATTATATGATTCCACTAAAAGTCAACAGACAATATTGAATTTTTGCTCTGTGGTATTTTATTTCTGTGTTAGCCTGCAGCTCACAGTCACTGTGGGCAGGATTTGAACAAAGATCTGTTTTGGGGTCCACGGGCAGCATAAAAAAAACACGGTGATGGACAGCAGTGCACATCAGTACTCACATGTTGAAGTTAAAGCAACACACACACTGCAGATTCTTACCGGGATTATTTCATTTTCATATTACATATATCATAATAATTTGAAAGCCACAGTTCAGCAAACTAATTAAAAATAAGGTAATATTCAGGAATGTTAAGAGACATCCTTGAAGGTTAGCCATTAATTACCTTTTAATTATTCATTTTTATTTAAAAAACATTCATGTCAGTCAGGCCAGCTGTCAGATATCTGTGAACAACATAGTTCAGGGTTGTTGGTCTTTGATCACCTTTGAAAAATACAAGGTGTTTAAAGAGGATAAATCCCTTTCTGTCAAGTGTTATCTTTTATTTCTACTGGAAACATCCAACAGGTATTTCTGTTGATTAATTTCTCTTTAACATTGACAACACAGCCTTTACAGTCTTTCACTGGCCCAAACTGTAGAAAAAATGGAAAAATAGGTCACAGCCGTCACCAGCATGGAGAAGCTTTGTGTGGAAAGTGAGAGGAGAGTGAGTACAGTATTTAAACCAGCAGCCTGTCCAAAACCTGCTCTGCATTTAATTCTTTCTCAGGGCTTAAAATCCTGCTAATAGAGCAGGCTCATGTCAAATAGATCTATGAAGAGAGAGAGTCTGAGGGATTAACACGTCTGACGGAAATAACAATTTTTTACTTTCTTACTTTCTGTTATTCCACACTTTCATTCAGCTGCATGACGAAGGAAGGAAACTTCCTTTTTTTCATTCTTATAAAATGTGTTGTTATAAATTGAGCGACGACCCTGATCTTCACATCAGTCTGTGTCACAGGAAAAGGTCGGTGATTGCGCAAAAGATACAATTTCAAAATGTGAGCGAGGATGTGACTTTTGCAGCGCTGTCGTGTCTCTGGAAGTGATGCACTGGCATTTTGATTTATATATAGCTCATCAAAGTGAAATGCTGAATGCAATACTTAAGATGCTAACAATACAACATAATGATGATGATGATGATGTCTTTATTCATTTTCAAGCTACTTTAAAGATCTGAGATTGCATTTGTAAAGCCACTGGCCTGAATTTTTGCCACATTGGTTGTCCGACCCTGGATGAGCACATTAAACAGGAAGACGATGCCTGATTAACTGCCTGAATGTTTCACCGGCTGATCGGTTCGATGTCTGAGATGTTGTTGGCTGTCTGCGGTTTGAGATCTGAGATCTGATTTCCCACACAGCTGCTGTCAAAAGATCTGTTGTAAATTATAGCGAGCTTGTTTTAATGTTGCTGGAGTCGTATTTTACATGCTCAAACCGTTGCCTGGAGACTGCATAAAATACTGACTCCATATTTTTGTTTTGTTCTTTGTCTTAGTTTCCCAAGTAATACTGCCTTTCTCTCTTTTTATCAGTGTGGTTGAGGATGCGTCCGCCTCGTCAGACTAAACTTTTCTTGAATTGTAAATGGACAAACCCAAGCAGAGGCTGCACGCTTACATTCAGCGTGAGAGTAATGTCATGGCCTGTCTGTTGGCCTGAACAGCGTGAGCGGGTTGAAAAGTTGCCGGCTCTGCTCTGGCTGATTAAAGTGTGCAGAGAGAAGTAACACAACGAATGAGACTAATAAAAACGCAAAGTGCCTGCACTTCTTAAATAAACAGGGAAATTTATGCTGTCAGCGGCGTAATCCACAGCTGGTTCGGCATCCCAGTAATTCTCCCCCAACCTTGTCCCGTCCCCGCTCAATTCCTCCTCCACCGCGAGAAACGCTTCAGCCGGGTTCATCATTTAACGCGGGACGTTTCCTTGAATCAGCGCCAAAGACTAATCTATGAGTTTCATATCAAACAGAAGCTCCAGGAGATAACTGTGAGGCCGCGATGACGGAGAGGAAAGCGAGTGATTTTGATATCTACCTCCCCGAACTTCACCACTTTCTAATTATATTAGGATTAATTGGCTGGGGTCTGAGGGACTGAGTTACTGGTGTTAGAGTATTAATGCGCAGCACACCTTGTTGGATGGGCCCTGGACTCGGTTGAAAAGCCTGTTAATTAGGCCTGAGGTGAGGTGTGATAAAAAGGGAGTAGTTCATAAACAAGCCCCAGCAGAGGGGGGATGCTGAGGTCACCCCGCCGCCGGACCTCCGACAGCCTCCACCTGTATCGCACAGGGCCACATGCTGCTCCTCTGTCTCCGGGGACGGCTGATGGGGGGAAACTTTTCACACGCGGAAGAGCTACGGCGTCTCCTAATCTCATACCTGTCCAATTGATTTAGCTGGAGGTGCGTTTCCTCCGCCACCGCCGCAGTCCTCAATATGAGTCCGCACACCGCAGAGATCTAATGTCCGTCATAAAGTTAAACATCGGCAAGCCACATGGAGATTTTTAATGAGACTTCCATGCTCATTTCTCGCTCAATATCTGCACTTTTTCTTTTTTTTCCTCTCTCTCTCTCTCTCTAATGCTCTCTGGTCTTGTCCTCCTTCTCTCAACCGAGAGAGAAGCTCTTACCATCAATCAGCCTTTGGCTCCTGTGGACTGAGACAGTGTCACGCTGGGCTCTGTGTGTTGCCAGATAGGACCACTGTGCCCTCAGGTTACCCTTACACTTCCAGTCTGACACCCCTGATATTTACTTGCTATAGAGAAAATTGAAAAATACACGGGAGTTTAAAGTGGGCACATGGGAGTCAAACTTTGGACTTTAGAAATCGTCGTGTTTTCTATCAGGATTTGGAGGGAAAAATGGTCGGTTCTGTCAATCTGTAATCGCAGCCCTTTTATAGCGAGCGCTTCTCAGACGCAGTCAACAAGAAAATGTTTTTTTGAGATCAGTCAGCTGGTCCACAGAGCAGCTGTCATAATGCATCATTCCAACAAAACAGGACTTTGAGCTAAATTGGATTTTAGTCGTTTAGTTGTTGCCCCGGTGAACAGCAGCTTATGGTAAGTGCAGCAGTCGGATAAACTAAAATGAAAAAACTGTGTACTGGGAAAAATGTTGAGAGAAAATCATGTCTGTTTGTTATAAGCAAGTTTGTACACGTTAAATTTAAAATGTTTTCCACGATGCATACAATAAGAAATACAACATGAGACATTAAATGCTAATGTTGAAAGTTGGGGTTTAAAGTAAAAAGTAGGAAAATGCCAAAAATTCAGTCACTTTGTGTATGACGCACACAATTACATACAAGTTGTACCATTTTTCTAAGATACATTAACTACAACTTACCATACTAGTTAACATTTGGTTATTCACTGTGCAAAGGCTACACATGCAGCTGCACTCAACCTTTAAGGTGGACAGTTTCTTTGCATGTTGTGAATGCAAATGTGAGTTAACATCGTGAATAAATCGCCACCTTTTAAATGTTAATGTGACATACGTGACGATTCCATTTGCTTTGATTGTCTCTCTTACGTGACGCACTTTGGTGGCAGTGGATTGTAATTATAGACGTGACGAGCGTCGTTCAGCTGCACTCTGGCTACACTTGTGATTATATGCATGTGCATGTCACCATCAAAGTGGCTTCTTTAAGTGCTCTTCAATGTATATTTCAGTTATTTTGTATGAATTGACATGTTTAGTTCAAAATCCTTTCAGTTTTTTCAGTCATAGATGAATGCCACATTGATTATAAACTTTTTCTTTTGGAAATGCTGCTCTCGTTTGTACAGATTAATATCTTGATGTATGTAAGCTGTTCAGGCCTTTCTCGATCTATCTGGTCAATTATTATGCTATTATCATCTTGTCATTGGTTTTAATCTCTCTATTTGCCTTCATTTCGGTGTATAACTGAAATGAAACATCACACAAATTTTTGTTTCAGTGACAAATCCTGAAACAAAACACTTGATTTCTCAGTCTCTGCAGACACGGCCGTCACACTGACAGAGTTATCAGATTGAACTCGCCGCCAGAATACTTTCATTTTTGGAAGAGCTCCACGGTTTTCCTCCTATCGGTACGACCCCTGCAGCATGTTTGTCAAAGGTGTACCTTGAAGAATTGATTTGGTATCAGTTTTCCAGGGCGAACCGAGTGGAGGTAATCACCCCCCTGCTTTTCTCCACGCAACATGTAGTCCACTGATTGCTCCTCTTGATCCGCAGCTATTTTCAGTCTGTAGATTCTCTGTGGTGCGATTGGAGAGTCTCTTATAGTGAACATTATTGATGTCGGGGGGCGACCATCTGTCTGTCCATTCTTTTTTTTTTTTTCATATTTTGTGCTTGTTTGTCACACTCAGTAAAGAGGAAGTCTTTTTTTTTTTTTTTTTTTTTTTACATTTTTTTGTTCAATTTGAGTAACAGTCAGTTTTTCCTGTGACTCATTCAAAACATATTAGTTGAGGACGGTGGACTGCAGGTTCACAGTGCCCCAAGGAAAAGGCTAAACAGGGTTATTAACTGGTGATCTTTTACTCATGCCTCCCCTCAGGGCTTTTGTTCTGCTCATGTGCACTCCACACTGAGGCCACAGGAGTCGATAAGAGGAGCCTCATTCACTAATAATACAGCGAACTGAAGCAGGTTTGACCATCTCGTACAACCTTTGGCAACTATTATTAAAATGTAAAAACATAATAATGAAAAACAATCATTGCATATTTATTCTGACACTGAGTGTATTTTTAAGTAAGAACTTTAGTAAGTAAGTAAGTAAAGTTCATCACAAAATGCTTCACGATAAAATACTTTACAATAGAAAAGCAACCAAGCAAATAAGAGACAGAGCAACAAATATGCTGCTAACTAAACAAAAAAAAACAAACTAAACCAAAGAAGCTTTGAAAATAAGGTTTGACCTGCTTTCCAAAGTTGTCCACAGATCTTAAGTTCAATGGGAGAACTGATAGTCAAGATAGGAGGAAATAAATGCACAAATAATAATCTCCACCTCAGTTCAAGACACAACAAGGTTAGCAATGTTTCTCAGAAATAAAGAATGATGTTTGCTCTTATGTCATTTGTCTTGCTAAAAAAGAAAGAGATAGCGGTGTTGCACTCATCAACTGAAGAAATCGGGATGGAGGTGATGCAGGAGAGAAAAAGTTACTGATGGTGTCAGAAGAAGATCCTGGAACTACAGGTTGTTAAATTCTTGTACTGATAAATACAAATGTGGACGTATTTCCACAAGCACACAACCCTACGACAGGTTTCTTTAAATTCATCCATCGGGAGAAATTGATCAGAGATGCCAATCGAGTCCTTGTAGGAGAAAGTTTAACCACAACAGTGCTCATTAAAAGTTTGTATTTGAAATTTCACATCACTATATGATGTAATAATGGGACTATAATAAAAGGCAGTAGAAAGATTTGCCACAGAGAGATGGTTAAGAATGTAAAAATACCATAAAGAGTCAATAAAAA
This sequence comes from Amniataba percoides, assembly GCA_037176925.1. Taxonomy (NCBI): domain Eukaryota; kingdom Metazoa; phylum Chordata; class Actinopteri; order Centrarchiformes; family Terapontidae; genus Amniataba; species Amniataba percoides. The sequence continues at coordinate 4,035,655 of JBAJHX010000049.1, read as the reverse complement.
TGTAAAATGTTATTTGTAATTCAAGAGAACAGCAGAACAACCTCTGCTCCATTTTTTATGCTATCCAGTGGTAAACTGTCCATCGTCTCCAGAGTAGCCTGATTTGAAAACCTAATTGTGGAATAACAGAGCAAAGTGACTGCAGTGAACAGAATCAGTAATGTCCAGCAGACACTAATATGTTTGTAATTCTTGCACAAGGCCCAAAGGATCATAAGACAAGCTCATTTAGACACGCTGAAGGTTTATTGTCATTCATATCGTGTGAAACATGTCCAGCAGACTGACTCTGCGTGATCAGCTGCGTTCAGCTTCTCTCTTCGAGTAACGTTTTAATGGGTTTTGCAGTGCGCGAACTTCTATTATTGTAAGCTTGCTGAGTAGATACCAGTAAGTCCTGGTATTTCCTTGACACACAAGAGGAGGAAATATTCAACATTAGAATAGCAAATGATTTGTCACAGTGGCTCAGAGGTTAGTGGTGGCCAAGCTAGTCTGATCCTGGCGCTCTCGGCACAGCCTTTACATACTGACCTCTATTTGTCTGGGATTCCTCATTGAATGAATTCTTTCAAGGTTTTTTTTCCCTGTTTCTATATTACATTTACTATTATTATTAATGCACATTTTGAATTTGTGCATGAATAAATCTGAGCATCAGGGCTAGAGAAAACTATTTTTGGCACTAAAGGTGATGATTTTGAACAGACAATGTCACGGTACCCTGTTCTGCTTTTTCTGCTGTACGCAAAGCTTTACCATGTTTGCCAGAAAAGACATGACAAAGAAAGATAAAGAACAGAAATATCCAGGTAACTCAGTTGTCAGTGCATGCGTTTAATCATCACACTCGTTGACCTTTTGCACGCCGTTCCTCTCTCTATCCCCATGACACCTCACAAAAACATCACACGGTGCATGTCGACAGAGGAGGCAAATTAATTTATTAAAATTGCATAAATGGCATTTTAGGTGGGAAGAATGAAATGCCATGCTGTGCCAGAGGTCGTGGTGCTCGTAATTTTGTCACATCCTTTTGAGTGAACTCACACAAACAGCTGTTGATTGATTCAAACACAAACACAATTTCTTTTTATTTTTCTTTTGTGTCAACTTGCCTATTCACCGTTCATTTTGCATTGTCTTTGGAAATTGTCTTCAGACTGAAACATCAGAATGGAAGCATGACTTGTGCACAGGAATAACCCCCCCCCCCACCCTTCTGAGTTAGAGGTTTGAAGGTGATGGTAAAGGCTTTGTATTTTTCTCTTTGAGGAAAATCAGCAGCCACTCAGCGTGAATTCAGACAGTTAGAACGGTTTCCAACAGACACATTTTTTTTATCGTGGAAAACAATATTAAAATGTTCATTAAAAACTTCTAAAATCACTCATAATCCACTCTTCTGTTGTCCATCTGTATGCTCAGTATGTTCCAGTCACTCCTCGTTATGCCAAATATGACTAAATATGCTGTTTCCATGTCAAGCTACTGCTTTCATCAAAGCTCAGCCAGAAATAGCATATTTAGCCATATTTTGACAAATCTGAGTGTCTGCAACATACTGAACATACAGATGGACATCAGAGAAGTGCTGCTGGCTGACAACAGCTTGAGTTGTTCTGTTAATGAGGGAACTACAAACTTTCGACAGCTACCTTTTAAGCCTACAGGGGGTGGGTGGTACATGAAAGAGGGATTTCAAGTGAAATGTAATTGTAAGGCTAATGTTAAAATGCAGCTGAGTAAGAGAAGTGTAATTATAAAACAGCACCTCAAACAGAACTTACAGAGTGTTTTTTAGGGAGGGAAAATGACTGATGAAACTGCAGAAAGGCTCCACATTGCAGCCAGTCATATAGCATCTCACGTTTTGACAGCCCAAACTCATTCTTGGCATTAAGCCATATGGGATACCTCCCTGTACACTGACTTTGATCAAACAGAGGAGGATTTAACCTGTGTTAACACTGCATGGCCTCTGGTTTAAAAAAACACATAATAGGGATTAAACCTTATTTTTAAAACTGAGGGGATTGCAGATGTTTCCTTATTTGGGCCTGGACTAGTCTCTCCAACTTCACAACCTCCTGCTTAGCTGTCATGTTTGAAGTGAAGTGAAGTGTTGGTGAAGATTATTATTCTCTTTGAACAGGTTGCACTTCCTGTCAGTGAGTGAGTCACAAAGTGCAGATCGGTATTTTGCAGTCCCAGTCTTTATGTTTAAACACCAAGTCACCATCATTATGAAGTTAAACTGACCACACAATCACCCTGATGGAAACTGATGCTGACAATAATATGCTGAGTGAGCGAGGCCCTGTAAACGATCGATACCGAGCGATCTGCTCGATACTGTGCCAACACAAAGAGTGTGTAGGGTTACACAGACACTGCCTCAAGATGACGGGTCAGTGTAAAGAAGCAAAATGCTGCCTGCTGGGATACCACAAAATAAGAGTTTATTTTCTGAGATGTGCGGGGTTAGAGGTAAGGACTAAATGTCCTTTAATTCCCTAAACCAATTTATATCAGAAAAACAACTAAAAAGTAGACACAGGATTCAGAATTATGAGATGCAGTACAAAAAACTTTTGGGGGGTTCTGTTTGGGTCAACTGCATCTTAAATTGGGTCTTATTACCTCCAGATCTTTTCTTAATTATATCTGACTGTGCTCGGGTGGCTTTTGTTTTGGACCTCTTTTATGAAACTTAATTTTCGCACCTTGAGTTCGGAAGGTTTTCCACGGGTTTGTTTCCATTGTCCCTGAGTCATTGGGTTTCAGCCTGCCTTCGCCTGCCTCTGTTCCCAATGTTGTGGCACTCCACAGGCTCACTTTCTCAGCTCCTGGGGATTCGCGTTGTGTGGGGCCTCTGGGGAAAACACAAACACAGCCTCCAGTAGCATTAGAACAATGCAGACTCCCCAGTGCTCAGCCACGCTCTCTGTTGCCTCTCTTTCTGCAGAGTACAAATGTATTTCATTGCAGTGCTGCAGCGCCTATGGTTTCGGAATAACAGCTCATGTAGATCAGCTGTTTCAGACAGCTCTCTGAAAATATGGTGTACCAGAATCATTGCTGTAAGCTAAGTAGTCCTTGTATATACACATATATATGCATATTGATTATGTTTGTCCATTTTCTTCAACAATTCAAATGCAATGTCAGTGGCCATTGTGCTTTGTTTGCTTTTGTAGGATGTAATTTCATGCACACATTGAAGCTCTGTTGGCTTCACCACATCATGACCTACAGCATGTACAGGGTTGGTTTGCACCTGAGACTGAGGTCATGGCACTCCGCTGGAAAAAGGTGTCTGGAAGGTGCCCAAAGTGAAGGAGTGACGTCAGCAGTGATGCCGGCTCTGTACGGACTATCAGGGAAAGGACCCAACTGACCTCCTTCATCTCATGAGCTCTCCGTAGTGATCAAAAGAAGATGATTGTGGCCAACACAAGTTCATAAAAGGGTGAGGAACTCCATTACAGCTGCTGTATGAGGCCAGGGGTTGTCAGGCATCAGATCAGATGGTCGACTCGTAGCTGCTGAGCTGTTGTTGCACACAGAGCACACAAGGACCATGTTGGTGTTTTTACATTGCAGTAGTTTTACTTTACACCACTTTTTTTGTTAATTATGACACATTCAGGAGTGAAAGTGGAGAGCTTCCTGATCAGACGGGTCTCTCCATGTTTGCACTACTGCCATCTCCAAACAACAGCAGTTGTTTGAGTTTGTGCAGAATTATGTTCACTTCACTAAGTTTGATGTTTTCACATTTCTGTGTCTTAGATGGAAACACAAGATTCTTGTAAAATTACATCATTTCTCAGAAGAAGTCTGTTTTGCCCCAAAGACTAAAAATATAAACATGTAAACAAGCATTAAGTGTAGAAATGATATACCAACATAGTGCCAACGCTTTCAAGAGCTTTGTTTTCTTCCTAGAAGCAAGCCTCAGAATTACATCTTTTGTCATATAGGTATGCAAGACATTTGAAATAAGTGTGTTTTTTTTCCAGTCTCCTGTTTACTCGAAATAAACTCAGAGCAGCTGCAACCAGGGGGAGAACAGTGATGTTTATTATCTTCACTCTAAGCCTTTTCTTTTTTTTTAAAAAAAAGGGGGGGAGACTGAAGTTTCATTTTCACACCTTTCCCTTCAGTGTTATGTTACCATCTTATTGATTTACATTGTCTTGCATCTTATAAAGAAAAAAAACAATTTGTTTGTAAGAGCTGCACACATAATCACATATGATTTTTGCATCATGTTTTTTTCCCCAATTCTGCACATATTAGCTTGTGTCTACAGTATATGGGATTTGAAAATCTGGTTCAGACTAATTCTCTTACCCTTTTATAAACATGACAAAGTAGGCAATACTCCAACAGGCAGCACAGCCCAGTCGTAGCCCCTCTTCCACAGGTGCTGGCAGGGTTGTGTGATATGATGATATATATCGCGTGAGAAAAGAAAAATGTCTTTTGTTTCATATTATGTCCCATCATCTGTTTTGCTGTGTCACAGATCAGACTCTTTGCGTCATTTGGATGACATGTCTAATGCAGGCAGAAATTTTTGCAAACACAAATAAATATGGAGGAGAGTGAAAGTGTCACAGAAAAGGGCCAATTCCAAACAGGAAAATGACACAGACCACAAAACTGCAGTCCACAAATTACACTGCCAATATGGTAATTTTATATAAACTATTTATACTTTAAAGTTACAAAAAATCACTGGTATAGCATTAGTGCTGTAGCATCTGTCATGCAAGAGAGTCAGTTTTGTCGTCCATGAATTGGATAACGTGCAAAAGAAAATTTCCACCTTAAATAGTGCTACACATCTGCAGAACATGTGCTTTTTCTCCTGATATATGTCTATATCTATCTATATATGTAGAGGGATATTATGGTTTGGTCATATCTCACCGCTCATCCATAACTGTTTTGTATTCAGAGCTTAACAAGATGTTTGACAGTGAGTAATGTTAACCACAATAAACAGCGTGGAATTAGCTATGTACTGACACTCCCCCTGTACAAACAAGTGAGATCCCACACAACACAAACACCCACACGCTGACGCTCTAAAACGGCCATAAACATCCTCCCAATAACTGTCAAAGCAGATTTTTTTTTTTACTATTTAAGGTCACACAACCTGATTGTTCAGGAACCTACAGATTCTTCACAGTCTATTAAGTAAATGTTAATGTTTGATGAAAGAATTTTTGAGTCTTGGATTAGTACAAAGTGTGTTTTGTTAAATCAAATTACTATATCTTTAAATTGTACTTTTATGATAGTCTCTTTGAAAAAAGTTTAATAAAAGAATAGACTGCATTAGTCGTGAGTTTACAGCTGAATGAATAGGTGAAAGGGCCTTCGTGTAGTAAAATATGAGAAACAGATGGATCACATACATTCCTTCAGATATACTCTACAGTACACTTTCAGAGAGAAAATAATCACTCTTCTATTTGTGAATTATCTTACAGTAAACCACATTAATTGTTTGCAGTCCTCACACAGATGAGTGACCCATCTGGAAACCATCTTTAAAATGTAAGCAGTGAAAGATTCGAGTTCACTCTCTCTGCATGTGGAAAATTTAGGGACCTCTTCTCTTATTCAGCCAGGGAGATGAGCTCTGGTAAATAAGAGAAAAGTCTGCATTTAGCTCAACTTTGTCACCTTTGGGAAAATATACTCTCTGCTCAGCCTCCTCAGTAAATTTGCAAGAGCAATCAGTGTTTTAGGGTTCACTTTGGTTATTGAAAATGATTTCTGCTGTCTGGTTTGTCTGGTTTGTGCCTGTAAATCTATTTTATAAAATAACATTATTGGCCTCGGGAAAAGATGGAACTGTCAGCTGCACTTTTGTTCCATATGATACTGTCCCCTCTCTTTTCTCCTGTCTCCTGCTGCTCCTTCCCACTCCTGCATCACCTTTTCCCTGACACTAGATAATACAGTGACAGGCCATTACCGCTTATCACATGCTATCCTCCTTAATCACTGATGTCACAGCAACATCAAACTATCTTATGATAAAATTGGAGCCCTTTCCTGATAGCAGTTTTGTCACATCGTTAGAACTCAGCCGGTAAAGCAAAGTTTTGACCGTCCGTCTCCTTGATAACAGTGTTTTTCCAGCAGATTTTTGCTTGCCTGATTTCTGTTAAACAGTAACAGCAAGCAGTCATTTATTCCAGGCACAGATAGAACAACTGACAGGAATACGTTTTCTTGAAATAACACTTATAAAGATAAATATTAGTTTGTGCAGCAGTGCACAGAATAACATCAGGAGGCTCGATGTGGTGCTGCAGATTTAATAAAGGTTTTTCTGCAAAAATAATGATTTTAGTTGACCATCACTGCACATTTTCTGCTTTTATCCCTAAAACAGCATTGTTTTATAGACACAAATGCAATAAAAATAAAGCATAAAAAAGGAATCATCATGAGTTTAAGATGTCTCTTACATCCTCTCATCATTATCATCATATATAACATTATACCTGTGTGTTCCTCCTGTGATGTTTCAAAATGTCAGCTTGAAAAAGATTTATGAGTCAACAAAGCTCCAAAAAGCTGCAGAGTTGGCTGATAATTCCTTGTGGATATGATACCAGAAACCCTTTTATATTACACTGAGTAATTTTATTTGATGCTAAAATCAGAACTGTTGCTTAACAATATCATGGTTTCTGCTCTCTGGCTTTATAAAGCAGCGTGCCCTTTTTTTTTTTTTTGAGTCAGCAGACCTGTACCAGGTCATCTGAGAGGTTTGAATGATTGATAAAGGATTAGCAGTTCAGAAATGAGTTTTGGGCTTTTGCTTTCTAAACCAGCAACTCCAGTGTAAAGATCCAAGACCTGCAGTGATGAGTTGTCTGAATGTGAATCAGCTGCTTTCTGAACTTCTTTTTAGAGAAACCTGTAAGCTTAAAGAAGTGAGCCAGCTGAGCATGAATGCATTTTACGTGCAAGTTTCATGAATGTGAATGTTGAGATGACTTCATGACAACACTAACGATTTGTGAAATGCACCTTAAGTGTTTATAAGGGACCATAGTCGTCATTATTATTATTATTATCATTGTTATGTTTTCTATATTTTGCATTAGTAAGACAATGTCAAAGAAGAGGCCCGAGAATGGAGCCTTGTGTGACGCCACGTCATTTTTGGCACTTTTTGACCAGTCTTTCAATCTTTCATCGCTTCAGCTTTCATCTATCACATGTAATCAAACTGAGTATGGTCGTAGTGAATACTGTGTACTGTAATACACTGTGAAGGACTGTGTTGAATGCAGCAAAGAGATTTAATATGACCAACCTTTTCACTGTCTGTGTTTGAGTGGATGTCATTCAAGCCCTTCAAAAGAGCAGCCTTGGTGTTGTTGTGTGTTTGAAATCCAGATTGAAAAACATCTAAACAATCAATGAGACAGATAATCTGTGAAAAAAAAGCAGGTGGAAGAAACAGGAAAAAGAGCAATGAAGAAAAGCAAGCTAAAATGAGAGAATTAGATGTCCTCGAGAAGTTGTCCTCCGTGTAATTTTCAAGCTGTGTCCACTATTCTAAATCATACCAACTGTAGCAGTAAGGCTTGATATTTTCACAGCCTCTGAAAAAGAGTCTGGGAGTAGAGAAGAGTTCACTATTTGCAGAAGATCTGATGTCATGCAGTTTAAAATGTTTTTTGAAAAAGCCAGTAGGCCAAAATGTTTTCTAGCTGAAAGGTTCACACTGTGTCATGTTACTGGAATTGGTTTTAAGTGGATCCTCACATTTGACGTGTAGGAACTGTTAATTTTCTGAATTTTGTCAGTCAAAAATGAGTTATATTCATTGTGTGATGTAGTAGATACGTTTACTGACACATTACTCACTGACACAGGAGGGTTTGTTGGTCTGTTATCAGGCCAGAAATGCAAAGTCTCTCTTTATAGAGGTCATGATGAATGCTATATTTGTTTTTCACCGGTTGCATCTACCTTTTAAACTATTTCTTTTATTAGATTTACCTGTGTTTGGTGATTTTCTTTTCTTACCAGATACTACCTTAGTGGAGGAATGGTATCAATAAAACTCAGAATTTTAGAACAGAAATGATCAACAAGGTCGCTGAGCAAGACCCAAGTAAGTGCAGGTGTGGACGAAAAATGGACATGAATGAATAACTGACTGGTGTTTTTGGTGAATTTCTTTATGCGATTACCTCTGTGTGCACAGAGATGGTGATCTCAAAGAAAAACACTTTGATCAGAGCGAGCAACATCAGTCACAACATTTCAGTGGTTTAGAGATAATCAAGTCTGGAGCGCGTCGCTTATTGTGTGTGGGCTCCGTCACATGCCGAGTCAGTCGATCCATAATTATCCAGAATGCAACACAGCTCTTTGGTGCTGCTGTCCTGAGGGTTGTCGACATGAATTGCAATACTGGTAACAATAAAGTCAATGATGATGATGGACAGGCAGTTCAGCCGTCATGTGGGGCTGTTTAAACTTTAATGCTTAGAGGTATAATGAGAAGGATTTGCCAGTTGTGCTTTGTAAATAGTGCATTCAAAGTTCATCCCATCCCTCCTTCCTGGATTCAAAGCACATGTGTTCTTGCAGTCCTAAGCGCTTACAGTCTCTACATTTTTAAAAGACTCCTACCTTTTGCACCTTGCATGCTTTTATTGGTTGGGGTATGCACACCAATGCCCAAAGGTTGATATCCAGAAACATCCTGCACACAGCCAAATAAGAAAACAAGGAAGAGGGCGTGGTCTCTGCAGGTACAGCCACAAACTTCTGTTGAGACATAAGTGATAATTGAGTGAGGTTATTTTTGTAGGAGCCTATACCTTTTTATGAATGCAGCTGGACATGAGGCATTCAGCCGAAGAAAACTCAAATGAAGCACATTTTTCATGAGACATCGGCTTGTTCTGGATAGAATTATTAAAAACAATTGCAGCTCCACCCCCTTTGTAATGCATATATTAAAAATGATTTGCCTACTAATGTTATAACTAAATTTGGTGCATTAAAAGCAAAATTTTCCCCTTTAAAGTGTTTTGTCACGGGGCTGAAGGCACGGTGTAGGTGACGGATGTCACATTTGATAAATTTACAACAGTAGTTGAGAGCAACTTCATTTATTTGAAACAGGAAAAGGACCTTGAAGTCCAGAAAAAGAGTCTGCTTCTAAGCACTGGTGGGGTGCCTTTGTTTGAGGCAGTATGTTCATGCTCAGTAGGAAAAAGAGGAGCATATGAGGAGGTAGTAGATGGGGGGTAAAGACCTTGTCTATCTTCTTTCCTGTCTGCACTGATGCCAGGCAAATTTCCTTTGTGTTAAGTTGAATGGCGGTGATTCAAGATGCAGAGCTGCAGCTTAGTGGTATCCATTAACATCACGTCCCATTCTTTTATCTCTGATCGTAGTTGTTCGAGATATCCCTAAGAGGGGAGGTGCTGACGGAGGAGGCTGATGAGGCAAACTTTTGGCGGCCTTGCTGACCTTATCAGTATTATCAGTTTTTTCTTTTTTTTTCTTTTTGTCGTCGTTGATATTGTCAGGTTTAGTGTTACAGAAGGTGTTTGATGTGGATGAACATAATGCCAGGCATAACTTCTGCTCAGAAGGGGTGAGGCGAAGGAGAGAGGAGGAATTAGGATACGGATTCATTAGCTGGTTGTCACCACACTGACATGGAGGCTGTGATGTTCTGTCTATGTGGTGCTGAGGCGGCAGGGAGCATCGTCTTGCCAATGCCAACGGGTGTCACAGACTGAATCAAATATGGCCCGTCAGTACTTCAGCTCCAGATCTGCTTGGGTCAATCTGCCCTGAAAAGATGCCTGCGTCCCCAGAACAGATTGAAATAATCAATGCAGTTGATCCCTTTCAGGCCGCAGGTTGTGCTCAGCCATGTGTCGAGTCCGAAGAGTCTGCTGAACCTGTCGATCCATCTGGTGGCTGTTGGCAACCGTCCACTGATTTAAAGAAAAAAAATGGGCTTCCAGTTTGTCCAGATAATTAAACACTCTAAAGAAATCCTGCTTTAGCACTTCTGGTCACTCCTTGCAAATATCATTGACCCTGTAGGTTAATTTAATTCATTTTGAGAGATTTTTCATCAGTTCTAGATTTTTCTCTTGTCAAAGACCACAGCATCTGAGAAGCCGTTGGATTTTAAGTGTCTTTTACTTGTGTTTATGGCACTAGTGTCTTCTACAACCAGAGAAATAGGTCAAAAATTTGATTTCCAAATTCTGTTTTGAATTCTGTGGTGGTGATGATGAGAGGAGCAGAGTTACATGCTGGCATAAAGGGAGAAAAAAGAAGAGGATGACCTGAAGGTTACCGCTGCTGAGGCAGAAACAGCAAATCAGTGAATGTGGAGAGAGTGAAGGTTGCCCTTTGAGGGTCTGCAGAGAGTAAAGTGAGCAATTTAAGACCAAATCTTCAGCCAGCTTCGCTCTTGATTTTTGTGGCTCTGTTTGTGTGAACCATTATCTTAGACTTTGGGTTTGACTCACTATGTGCGTAGCCTTATAATGTACGAATCAAGCTTTGATATCGATGAATCTTTCATATATGCATCCATAATTTAAGCACAGTTTGTTGCTGCATTTGAAAACAAAGGCATTAGAAAACCTGACATGCTTCTTTTTTTTGCATTCATGTCCTCTGGGCATTTGTAGAACAGATATGATGTGTATCTATTAATGTGCACATTTTCTCATAATTTTTAAGCAGACTATGCACTAAAATTTCCAAATGTCTCCTGGCTATAACGCACCATTTTTAGGACATACAGTTCCCATTTTGGAAAGTACGTTTTAATGATAACAGAGAGAAAATGGTGACATTAGAGGAAGACAAACTGGTCAAACCCGTGGTGGTCCACAGAGAGCAAAATAAGCCAGCACACATTTGAGGCAGTCACTCTTCTGTGGCTGCGAGGCTCAAATCCCCCGAATCACAAGAATGGATAATGTTTCTCAGTAGCTGCAACAACTCTGAAGGTCAAGTCGAAAACTTTGCATAGACTCAACCCAAAATATTCTTTGTTCTGGTAAAAGAAGAAAAGGTTCATTCTAGGTGAACTAAGTCTTGTTTACAGTCATGCTAGCAGCTCTGTGAGGCTGGCACAGTGGTGGTATGAGCAAAATGATAAAACCACTGTGAACATGTTCTCAATAACAATGCCGACACGCTGTTCGTAAGCCGGCAAGTTTGCCATGTGCACCATCTTGTTTCACCACAACAGATGAACAGTCAGGGGATGACCAAAGGTAATATAATTCACTCAAAGGGGGCAATGAATGTCTGTGCCAGATTCACTCACTGTGCATACAATAGTGTGGAGACATTTCACTCAAAAACCACAAATGTCAACCTCAGTGAGTAGGTTATATTATCTCAGAGGTATGAATGTCTGCAGAATTTCCTGGCAATTATCCAATAGTTTCAGACATTGCCAGCCCCGGAGTCACGCTGTTAGTGCGACTAAAAATACAAACCTCACAATCAAGAGCTTCAACGTGGACACGACCTTGAAATACAGTTTCTGTCATCTCTCATCATTTGCAGCAGAACGGTTCGAATTCAGTAGTAAAAATAGTAGAGTAACCATATATGTCGATTCTTTTTATTAATGGTATAAAGTAGGGCTGCAGTCAACCATTAAAAACTCTGGTCGATCCTGAAATTCGACCAACCTATTTATTGATGAGGGGAAAAAAAATCAGCACTTTATCTCTAGATGAACTAAATCGGCAATTTACTGCTTGCACTCTGCCAGGTAATCTTAATGAATTACCCTCCCATATTCATATGTTTTTCAAAAATAGAGCTACATATAGTGGGTGATTCCTGCACTGTAGGATTTATATCAGACTATAAAGCGTTAAATTTCAAACAAAACCATTGTGCAGTTCATATTTGTTCACAATCAAAGTCTATCAAAGCCTTTTTCCAGACAACCTGAAAAAGAACAACGTACCTTCTTTACATTAGTTGTTGAGCTGTGATAAGAAGTTTACATCCCTTTTTTGTCATCCTTTTAAACAAAATGCTGCAATGTGGACGGCTTCTTTGACAAGGTGTCAATTAGCCTGCAGCTGAGTAAACGTTGAGTAAGTTAGGCCCAGCAGTTTCCACGGGGGAGTTGAAAGTGGTGAAAACTTTTAAAGCTTTGTTTTGACCCCCCTGTCTTATAAGTCTGATAAGTCTCACTAAAGTTTCTGTGTGGAAGATTCAGGAAAAGCTTGTTAACAATGACACCTGTGGACATTAAGTCAACTGTAGTCAGCTTCCTGTTGCTCACGTCGGCTCATTTTGATTGCTTCAAGTGCGCTGTGCTGGATAAACATATTCTTTATAAATGTCTCCCTTAAACTCTATTTGAACATGACCCACGTGTGATCAGACCTACAGGGTTTAAATTTACTCTGTCAGGCCTTTTGTTGTCCAGCTTGCAGACCGCCATCTAAATTTAATCCTTTACAAAATGACCACAGATGCTGTAGAGAAGAAATAAAAGATAGTGAGGTGTATTCACGTTGTTGTTCACATGTCAGGTATTTATTTTATATTTGTGACTCAGTAAGGAAATTTGCTTCCCTTGGAAGTTTACTTCTAAGCTTATTGCCACTTTCTATGGGTCGCGCGCCTCAGGCTCACAAAACACCAAAGTGGTTTAAAGCTGACATATTTATTCAATCAGCACTCAATAAGAGCGAGCAGTGTACAGCAGCTGGTGGGGAATGTGCTCAGATGGGATGAATGTTTAATAAATTGGAGCTCATGTAAAATCTTACCTGCTCTGCGCTGCCTGCATGGTGCTGCGCTCTGTCTGCTTTGACATCTGGTTACTGTAAACTGGAAAATGAAGCAAAACACACGATGACATGAAATACTTTAACACTGACTTAATTAATTACAGCGTGATTGTGATTGCCGGCAAGCAACTACATCCTGTAATACTTCAAAAAAACAAAAGCTGTGTCAAACATCAACTCACTTTCTTCTCTAACTTTAAGGAAAGAAACACTTTTAACCACAGCAGATTTAAGGGGGGCATTGGTTCAGTCACCGCTTTAACTTTACAGGCATTGAGTTAACTTAAAGTTAAAGATTAAAGTTATAACCTTGAAGACTGTAATTTAAATAAAGCACCACAGCACCACAGCACTGAGCACAGTTGCCTTTTATTGCAACAAAGTGAAGTTAAACCACTGCTGGTCAACAAAGACAAGTTAAGTTACTCACATGCCAGTTTGGTAAATCCTGATGAATAACAAAGACTTGTCTGAGAGGATGAAATCAGTCAAATAAAGTGTCTAATCAAACTCTGTTGGCCCTGAATGTCTGACTCAGAGCTCATGTAGGTGTGTTCACATGTCATCCCTGATGACACCTAAATCCAGTATATCTATGTCATTTACACACCTGACTTCCTTTTTTCTCCCGATAACAGAAAACAGTATTTTTCCCAAAGTTTAGTGCTGGTTAAGTCTGCAGATTATTTATAGGATGGGGGAAACACCAGTCCAGACAGAGCATCTCAGAGATCATTTCAGCTGAACCAATTATGGCAATTCAATAGAGATCAAATGATCCTGTATCTTCATTTGAACTGCCCTCATGCTTGTGTGAATAAGCACCCTTCAGAGTGAATATAGGAGACTGTATATCATTTTCAAAGGAAGAATTCTTCACTAAATCCTCTGTTCTCCTCTCCGAGGCCGGTCCAAGTGTGGAACCTGGGTGTCTGTCAGCTCTGCCTCCTCCAGGACTCAGATGGGGCTGAAACTCTCCATGAACCCTCATGAATTATTCATCAGCACATATAATGTTGGCAAATTATTTTATATAGTGGGGAAAGATTCATCTTAGGAGCAGAATTGGGTAGGGAGAAGCTAATGTGTTTATTATGCCAAGATAATGGCATGAAATAGAGGCCAGGGGTGGAGAATTTGGAGGAGTGTTTATACTTTATATTCATTGGAGGGTAGCATCTGAATGCCTCATGGTCACATGATGGCAGATGTCTTTTGAATGCGATTTGTGTGTGTGTGTGTCCGCGTGTGTAAACATGTGCACATGTACACACATGCAGTCAAACCTCTGCACACGTCTCAGATGTTTCACGTTTTCATCGGTGCACGTGCGCGGCGGATGTTTATGCAGCCTGTAGATTTGCCTAGTCGAGGTTTCAGTCCACAACCAGTGTCGTCGGTTTCTATGGGTGTTGTTGAGAGCAGAATTCAATAAACATTACGCCGGCACTTCTCTCTGAGTGGCAGAAAACACCATTAGAGGGAGAAAGAAGGTTGTTCTATAACCGCTGTTTGCTTTGCTTAGCTGAGAAAGGCCGAGATCCTTCCTCACATAGCTAATACCTTTGCCATAATGACATTGCACCATCAAGGAGATAGGCTGCATTTGAACTGGTGGCTGGCTGTTGTGTTGAAAAGGAGAGATGAGAACTACATACAGATATGTCAGGAGCATCAGCGGGGAGATGGGATCTCACAGTTCAGCCGTCTGGAAATAAAAGCTTTATTTTTTCTAAATTAATTTATTTATATTTGGACAGACTTTTTGATGCCCCCCTTTTTGATTGATACTTTCATTTGATCCAAGCTTGACAGTCCCATCACAGCCTCTGTGGCCAGGCTGAGGGACAACTGCATGTTAAGAGTATTCATGAGCTCCCTCAGAGTGCTTTTGTTTTATTTAAGTGAAGGCTGCTTGGATTTCAGGCGCATCCTTCAATATAATTCTCAGCTGCTGAATACAGGACATTTCAGGACGATAATATATTCATATTGTGCTACAAGGATGTGTCCCTTCTGTGCCTTTCATAAATTGGGGTCAGGTGATATCTGTCACAGCAGAGAATGTGCTTAGTGCTGACAAAGTCGTGTTGACATTTTTTGGAGAGGAAAGCACAAAAATAAAATAAAAAATAGTCTCCCAGGAGGCAGGGAGGAGAAGAAATTAAATTGCCTCTCCGCAGCCCTTGTTAAGAATGAAAACCAATCAGCCAGCCCTCAATTCACACTCACAGCTCCATAAAGATTGTGAGGAATATTGATATTAGTATTAACAAATGCACTGTCCGTCTCGGGTCTGACGCTGTGGGGCCAGTTGCAACTGTACTGATAAGATTTTTTTTTTTTCTCATTGACAAAACACTTTAAACTTGACGGATTCATGGGTATTCAACAAATATGACTATTAGCCATGCTTGAATAGGCTGTTATGTATTGTGAAACTGAATAAATAGAAATCTCCCCGCTGAACTTATGTCAGTATTTTTTCAGATTTGTGAGTTTCATGTTGAAAGCAACCGGATCCTCTGTAAACCAAGAAATACGAAGCTTTGGGTTTGAATTTTCTCGTTGAAACAGCTGCGATGAGTCTCATTTTGGAGAGAACAAAACTGCCAGCACTTTTAACCGTATCCCCAGCGGTGAGCTTTGTGCTTTTGTTTGGCCTAATTTGGGAGTTTCTCAGGCTTATTTCCCCATGAAATCCCCTCCAGTAACATGAGCACACATTCACAGCAGTCAGAAGGGGAAATAATGAAGTGTACGGACAGAAAGCCAGTCACAGGGGCTTCTGAACGCGGCATTAGGAGCAGTTATCTGAGTTAATTTCACAGTGATCAGTTCGGAGAAAATTCTGCACGACTTAAATTGCATGATAGTCAATATGTGAGTCATTACGGTGCGTTGTGCAGAGGACAGTTTATTTACACACGAGAACAATGACCTAGTGTAAGTAATTCTGTTTGTGATATATTAGTTGGAGCTTAACTTCAGTGTATTTTATGAAAAAAAAAGGTAATTTGGAATTACTACAAACTGAATAACATAGTTGGGAAGAGTTTGCGATAAGAGAGGATCTGCAGACTGAGGTGAAAAGGCATGCAAATAGAAAATGCATTTGTTAAGTTATTTTTAATCCATTAAAAATAGGATGGTCACAATACAGCTCCTGCCAGACTTAAATATTCAACATCATTAGTAATACCTATTATAGCTAAACAAAGATTAGTCAGGTGTGCTTATTGGATTTTTTTTTCTGTAAAGCTGGATTTTGAAAAACTTCCATTAAACGCGCAACAAAGCAGTTTTGTTGGTCACTCAGAGGAATATAACTCTTCTGTTGTGACAAGATTAAGAGTCTACAGCCACGCCAGCAGCCCTGCGAGGCCGGACTTAGAGGATGCGTTGCGCTGAAGGCGAACATCAGTGTGCTCAGAGTGACAATGCTCTGTTAGTAATTCCTGTGTCGAGGCTAAAAACCAGGGGGACACCGAGCCTTCGGAGCCGGGCCCACGACTGTTCAACAACCTCGTGATCACACTGGGGTTTTTTTCCTTTAAACCCCTCTTGGAAACACACGTTGTTTTTAAGAATTGCTCTTTCTTCAGTCATTTATTTTTCCTTTTCCTGTTTTTTATCTAGCTTGTACTGTGTTGCAGTCATTTACACCTTTCCTATCTTTATTACTGAATCACTTCTACTTTAATTTATCACCTATCTAGTAATTTGTCTTGTTTTTTGGTCTTTCTCAAGCACTTTGTAAGTTGTTAAAGTAGAAAACTCTCAGGAAAACAATAAATAATGATAATGATAATGAAGGATTCATAGGCTTTATCTTCTGAATGTCGGTATAAAAATTGTATGTCAGTCCATTTTTGACAGAGACACAGAGACGGATGAACCAACAATCTTATTGAATATTTAGCTTTGCTGCGGGCCTGTCTGAAAATGACTTCACGACTGACTAAAGACTATTTATAATACAGCTGAGTGTCTCTCAGTCACTGTCCTCAGTGGGAATCGACCTCTGTGGCTCATCTTGATTTCATGTTTTATTTTTACTTAAGCTGTTTAATTTGCGTCTGAGTCGGGGAAGGACTGACGAGAGAATCATCTGCCTTCTGATCTGAAGGGGAATCCGGCCTGGACGCCGCCAAGACCTGAGGGTTCGCGCGGTGCTTCGTACACAGAGCTCATCATCTCGCTCGTTCGGGGTAGGTTAGGCAAACTCCGGGCACAGACGGTTGTTTGTACTGAATAATAATTGAGATGTTGTGTCACGCTTGTTATCTGCCGCACCAGCTGAAGGGAGATGGCACGGATAATCCATTTTCTGCCCGAGTTTTTGAAGACATTACAACAAATATACAAGCTCGAAGTGATTCTCGAAGGTTCAGATATGTTTGCAGCCGCACTGTGAAAAATCTCCCTCCTTTGTCGAGCTAACGGGGCACCCTCACTTGAACCGGCGAACAGTGCACAAGTCATTGAAAGTCCTCTCGAGATAACAGCGCTCAACATGCTGCGAGGACTTCAGTGACAGCACCGATCTCTCAGCTACTCTGCATGATGCCAGATCGGGCTAACGATGGGACGTAGGAGGAAGAAGGGGTTGTGGAGAGGAGGAAGAGGAGGAGGGGATGAGGTGGTTTGTGGGGTGAGGAGTGGGGGGGGGGCGGCTGATATCTACCCACAGATCAAGCAACTTAAACGAGTTCTGAACCAGAGCGCTTGTCAATCATAATTGATCTTGAGTAGCGGGGGTGGCAGGAGACGAGGATGAAGACGTGCTGAGAGCAAAAGAGAGAGAGAGGAGAGGAGAGGGAAGGGGGGAAGAGAGAGCCGAGCATCTTCCCTGGAGGCTACAAGCACCTTTTAAGAAGCCGAGGCCCCGAGGACTCCTACGCCCTCTCCCCGCTTCAAGATCAAACCCATTTCTCCTCCATCTCTCGCTGGCCTCTCCACATCATCCTTATCGAAATTCCTCCTCATTATAATCAGTGGAAAAGATTCTCTTAACAGCTGGAAATAAGAGCCGCACATTAAGAAGCATATGGACAAACTTCTATTCAGGATTCATTCGGGAAGTCACAAAAATTGGCACGCTGCAAAATAAAGAATACACACTGGCAAGCGATGATTCACTTTTATCTGCGCATTGAAATTCCCCCTATTTTCCAGCGAGAGGATGTCTTGTACAAATGCATTAGCGACTGCTTTTGTTAAGCTGTAGTCTTATGGAAAGGCTTATTATCATAGATCTTACACTGTCACTGTACTTATCTTTAACAGAACCTCTGTCAATGGCTTTTTACCCCCTGGTGTAGGTTTTCTTTTTGCTTTTCTAGGCCTTTCCGATGTACTTCCATGTCTTCCATATCAGCCCACCATGAAGCAGCCATGAACAGAGCAATGATGGAGAGTCTTATTGAAATGACTTCCTTTTAAAGTGCATTCACTACTATTAATACATCCAGCACAGCAATAATAATAATAATAATAAAAAATATATATAATTCTGATGCATTTCGTTTTTTATGCTCAGGCACATCAACGTATATGTCAAAGATGTCATTATGTACTTTTGTGACTTAATGCTTGTGTACTTCGTAGTTCTGGGACATTTTCCAAGAGTGAGATGTTTGACTCTACGTTTCTATGTGTGTTAAAAATAAAGCTGCAGTCGGCAGCCAGTTAGCTTAACTTAGAGACAAGAAACCTCTCAGAGACAACAGGAAGTCACAGCACCTCCCCGAAAAATAGTTTGTCACATGACTTGTTTTTTGTACAAATTAAGCAAAAGAAAGAGAGATAGCATGTAAGTTAAAGAGCTGTAGATGTGCTGGTAGGTGGATTTTGGTTCATGGGATTTCTAAATGTTCCCAGTTTTACATCTAGTTTGGATATAAGTCAAAACCAAACAGCTGCTATGCTTCTTTTTACTGGACACATAAGAAGGCATCGATCTTCTCTAACTCTGCAAGAAAGCAAATAAGCATGTCTCTCAAAATGTTGGCTTATTCCTTTAAGGGAAGTAATCATGCTATGATTATATTGTAGGCTACTGTAAAGAGTCTACGACAGTCCTTTGCTGTTTCACTGTGACAATCCCCCCCCCCCGGGTAAGAATATTAAATATCTTCAACATTAAGAGACATCATCACATTCATGCAAAAACCCAATATCACCATAAAATAGTCCTGCTCATTCATAGGCACATTGCCTGCAATGGCCTTGTAAAGCAAAAGATATTTAAGAGGCAGCCACCCACCGTCAACTTGAAGTATGATTTGTCATTCTGGATCAGATGCATCATACAAGCTTTTTGTTTAGGCAGACAGCTCGCCTCTTCCTTTCATGTAATTACAAACAGCAGGTTTCTGGGCAGGTATGATGTGAATCATAGTGCGCCACTTTAACAATGTAGCCTTCACGGGAAGCGATGCTGTTGCTGCTAAGTGCTGTTTACTTTCATTTCACATTTGTTTTAATTTTCCGAGTCTTTTAAACAACTGCTGCGTGTCAAAACTGCATCCTGGATGAACCGATTCAACGATTTCGACTCAAAAGCACACACAAGCGAAATGCACTGAGCCAAACAACCAGAGCCAAACAAATGTGAGAACAGTACTTTCTGTCTTCTTTATTTCTTATCTGAGCCATTTGCTGCGTGTTCAGCAGGTTGTTTTGCTAATCAGAGTTGGAAATAGACTCAAGCCAAATGCTGGTGAAGTTTGGCATTGGCTGAAGTTTATTTACCTCATAGCCACTCTGGCAGGTACCCAGCGCTGGTTTGGAGGTTATTTTTAATCCAAAAGGTCAAACATTGCTTGTGAGTTTGGAAATCTGGAAGACGTTGTGGCCCGAGAGCAAAAAAATGTTAATTTCGTGCCTGATGTGAATGTTCATACATTTGTGCAGATGAGTCACGGAGGGTTCACGTTGAATTATTCTGAGGAAAGTGCACCAGGAAATAAGACTAAGAAGCAGAGAAACCTGCTGGTCAGGTGCCAGAGAGCCACACAGTGAAGTCCATTTCATTTTTTTTTGCGCTCCTCACTTTCCCTCATATGAAATGACCACTGGCAGGGATCACAGAGGATGTCTTTTGTGAAAGAGTAATACTGCTGCAGCATAAACAGAAAAAAAGGTGCCTGTCGGTGTCAGCCCCTCCCCAGTCTCCCCTCCTGGTTAATTTCCTTGGAGCCTGCAGGGCCAGCCGGTAGGGGGATTTGACAGAGGACTTCTGACAATCCTGAGGAGAGCTGACACCGAGAGCGCCAGTCTCTCCATCGCTTGCGGCCAGATTGGAAGATGCTCAGCATGCAGAGAGCAGATGAGACAAACCAGAGGAGCCAGGAGGGCTGTTTGTGCAGGGCTGGCTAAGCCTAAAACGTCTGAGGGGGAGACTGTGAGCGCACACTGCCACACAGAGGCTGTAACTCACACCTCAGCCACCGCTCGCCACTAAACAAACCTGCGGTCACTACGGTTTTTACCCTCCATGTCTGTCACGCTGAAATGAGATAGCTAATAATTAAACAGCTGAATGGATCATACGCAGTGCTACACACAGAGATGATGACAGAGTGATTTTTCTTTTTAGTCAAATGCCGCTCTGCACAAATGACTGTCACCTTCGTCTGATATCAGAAGTGATGGGAGCCCAGCGACTGTGTAACTTAGAGTTTAATGGAGCCCTGTTTGAAATGCGGCCCCACCGATCGGCAGCTCACGTATTTCAGTTGCGTCTCTGTGACCTTTAACTGCAGATTTATATTTAAATTTCAATAATAAGCAAGTTCCCAAATCTCAGAGTGAAATTTCTGAGGCCCGGATCTTCTTCCTCTTCTTCTCCTGCCCACTGTTCTGTACATGGGATGGGGGAAGACGCATGGAGCCATTTGCCCCCATCAATGTCAAATCACAGCGGAGTATTCCTGAGTCATGGGAATACAAGCCAGTGTTTGGTGCAGACAAATGAAAAAGTGCAGGGAGAAAGAACAGACAGGCGAGCTCAAACAACGGCATCAGGAGATACTGAGGGTCTGCGGGCAGGAGGAGGAAAAACATGTCACTCAAGTTGTTTGAATCTGTTGAATTTTTAGTGCCGTGTTGAAGCTTGGCAGATCGCAATCTAAATGTAATAGAAATGGCTGTTTTGATGCCTGCAAGCAAAAGAGTGGCGAGAAAGTTCTGACAATTATTCCAAAAGGAGTTTTTCTTTTTTCTGTCGCAAAGTTTGCATTCTGCATTCAGCGTACGCCACTTAAACTGCATCAGAAGACGGATAAAGACAGACCTTGATCCGCCAGACAGTCGTGAAGCCCCAGTTGTTAAAATCATTGCCCAAGCCAAGGACAACTTTATCATAAACCTACCCAGTATCTTAAAGCACTCAGAGGCCATAAACTGCACTTGGAAGGAGATGGAAGGCTGAGTGAGTTTTCCTTCTGGAGAATAAATAACGGAGCAACGCGGGGTTTTTGTCACAGGCTGCAGGGCCGAGTGTTGTTGTGTAAAATCTTGCTACACTTGTTCAAAACACAGTGCGAGAACCTCTGTAAGGTCACAGAGAGAATCTACTTGTAATTAGCAGAAGTTAATGGACTAAAGCAGCAATTTAGCCTGTTTTAGCCCATTTACTACAGATAAGTTAATACAGT
The DNA here is from genome assembly GCA_037176925.1 of Amniataba percoides. NCBI lineage: Eukaryota > Metazoa > Chordata > Actinopteri > Centrarchiformes > Terapontidae > Amniataba > Amniataba percoides. The sequence goes on along the minus strand of JBAJHX010000049.1, from coordinate 4,014,126 downwards.
GCTAACCGTCGCTGTAGTGCTTCAGATTTTTTTATGTATTTTTTACCTTTGAGGCTGCCCTTTGTTTCATTCATTTACATACGGCTTGAAAATCAATTAGACTCTTGAAACTTGCCGGAGCTATGTAATCCATCACAGCGAACGTCAAGTCGGCCTTCATTTCTCACATCAGCACGAGGTAAAGCAGCGGCTTTTCAAATAGGTCTGCGCCTAAAGGGAAATTATAGTGTATTTCAATTTATATTTTCGAAAAATCTGTGACTCTATGTGACTTTTCACTCCTCGCCTCCATTGTAGAGGTCCGGGGAGGAGGAGGACAGATCAGAGTATGTCGGGGGAAGCTGTGCGAGCCTCCTGGAGCTTTTCATTGAGCATGATTTGTACGTGCATCATCTCAAATAGCTGTCTCTGAGTCCAGCTGAAAGTAAACACAGAAAATAGCACCGTTTTGTAGCTATGCATAACTGCACAGGAGTCTACAACAAATGGTATCTGTGATCTTATGTGACCTTAGAGGGGTTAAGAAAAGGTATAATTAAGTGTTAGCGTTAATTGTTGGTGGGTGGGTCACACATATTATAATTTATTCACATATAAAAGTGTTTTGTGTGTTGTAATCCCTTTCTGCTTACTGTGTGAGATCGTTTGGTCCAGCCAGCCTCGTCATCCTGGAGATTAGTTTCACCTCCCTAAAATTGACCAAAAGGAGAGACAGTGTTGTAACTCAACTGAAAGCATTGGAATGACTCATGTCTTTGTGGGAAAAAAAATCATTGTATTTATGTAGTTTTGCACCAGCCCTCATTTCCTTGCATCTCTGCAATGTATAGTGCAAAGGTAGCATGACTGATAGAGTCACAATAGCAACAGTTATGGGAAAACAGCTGGTCTAAATACACCACAATTATCATTTAAACAGCACTGAATTCTACATATGACATTTTATGTGGTTTTATCTTATGTTGCTAAGAAAAAAGATTTAGAAAGAGATCCCTGCTCTCCTAAAGCTAGTGCTGAAATGATGAGTTGGTTAACTGATTTGTCGATCTGTTAACAGAAAATAAATCATCAACTGATCATCTGAGTATCGATGTTGCTTTTCTCTGTTTTATATTGTGTATAAATTGATTATCTTTGTGTTTTCGACTACTGAAGACACCCTGCGAGATCTTGTGTTTGGGCTTTTTTTAACAATTTTCTTACACCTTTCAGACAAATAAATCAATCAGTGTAATTAATAATGAATCGTTGGTTACAGTCCAGGTACAGTTGATTCACAGGACTCATTAAATGTGTGTTGATAGATGGTTAAATTTATTTGAAATATTTCTTGTCACAAACCTCCATATTAGCACATTTGCTCGCTGATTCTCCGTCAGATTTGTCCCAGGATGTCGTGTAGCTGGAAGGCTGTTGTTGATTTAGTGCTGAATTAACTTTTCTCATTATGCTGATTGGTCATAATGGCAAAATGACACCGGTGAGAATGAAACCCCACCAGCATCGCCCTACCAATATATTCCTTTAATTGTGATCATTTCTGGTGAATTGAATTTTATCTGGGTTGAGAAACTACTACTAATTTTGTCAGGAACCTCCTGGATCCCCCTCCGGGATCTCTCCTGGGGGGGTCCCTCGATCCCATTTTGGGAACCCGCCGCTCTACCTGTGCAGCAACACTTCCACCTCACCCTGCAGCTAATCTGCGAGACTCAATTATTCATATTCTAACCTGATTAAGAGCGGAGGTTGTTTCACATTCAAATAGCAGTTAGTGTTGGTAACAGCCCCCATGAGGTCGTGAAGACGACTCCCCCCTCTCTGCCTCCCCCGCTCTCTCTCTGTTCGGATTCTATATATTCACACCTGGCTGCCAAGGTGAGGGAGCTGGAAAGATGGCCAAATAATGATGTGTGGGAGTGAGAATGTGTCCAGGGCAGCCCTGGCCGCTGTTCCTTCGACTAATGGTGGCCATGTCCAGCCTCTGATTAATTAAACATCCCTTGGGGTCATGGAGTCATGGAAGGCGATGTAATTTATCATCTGGCTCATGCGTAATGGAGTGTGGCCTGCTGCAATGTCTCTCATTAAGAGTGATAAACTCAGCCCGTTGCATCCAAGGCCTCTCCACAATTCAGTGAGGCCAGAGGGGGCACGGCGCAGGGACGTGTCTTCTTTCAAAACCCGCCGCTATTTGCTCCTGGAAAGCAAACGAGTGTAACCGTAATCTCTTTAACCTTGAAATGAACAGAACAATAGCAGCTTTCCCCAACTTCAAGGACTTCCAGCATAGTCTGAGTGTTTCCGGGGGAAGGTTTTGCCTCCAGTGGCCATTTCCAGAGATTAAATTAACTATAAATGTGAAGCAACTAAATCACCTTATGGTTCAAGAGTTCATTTATTTATCATTATTCAGCACAAGGTTGTGTAGTAAAATTCACGGTATACTCGCTTTGTGCTACACTCACAAAAAAAATCCTCCAAAAAGAACAAAAAACTATTAATTATGGTGGAGTGTGGAGGATGAACACAGTCCAAGGAAAGTAGCTGCTTTGGAGTCCAGCAAGCAGCACAGAAATATCCGGTGCCAGCAGGGGGCAGCAGAGTGAGCAGGCTGTGGCCGTGGGGGTGTTGATTTTTCTTCTCCTTCAGGCTCTACCTCAGCGATATTACTGAATCTTAGTAGATGGGTACCACTGATGTTTTGGGCAGGTTTAATCACCCGTTGCAGAGCCCTCCTGTCCCGCATAACCACGCCAATTTGCAAAGTTTCCAGTCAGGATGCTTTCAGTTGTTCCTCTGTAAATGCTGCATGAAATCATGGAATGAACAGTTTGCTGTTCCCTTAAAAATAATAATAAGACTGTTGATTTCTTCTCAGTCTGAGGTCTCAGTGTTGTTTGAAATCCGGTCATTGATGGTGGTACGTCCACATCCTCACATGACTGCTCTCCATGAATAAGAAAACAAATAACTGTATTATTATTTGGTTGGATAACAGATGTAGCAACTTTTTTTTTTCATTTTCTGCATATCGTGTGTGGCTGTCACATCCCTGTTGGTTCATTTTAATTTGATGATGCAGTTTGTTTGTGTTTGGCACATCCTGTAACGAGCTTTGAGACTCTTATTGTACTGGTGCGATTTAACAGATTATAAACTGTCACTTTCTCATTGCTTCATAATGTCAAATAAGAAATATGATTCTGGTGCTAAATGATGTAAATAAACTTAAATCTGAACTAGCTTATACATTAACATATTAAGACCTTTCTGGCTGATAAGATAACAGACTGTTAGTGTGCAGTTGCATGTTAACATTCATTTGGTGAGTTTAATGTCACCTGGCAAATGTGAATTAAGCGTTCACCATCCTCAAAGGGAAATATTTGGCTCTTTAGCTGATAAAAGCTCCACTATGTTCATCTGATTGTGGCTAACTGTGTCTGTCTGCTGTTTAGCGCTGAGCAGGTGTGTCAGTTTATCACGTTCAGTTTTTATCTGAAAATAGCTGCTTGCTGCAACCCAAAACAACACCAGGCGAGCAGTGAGAATAAACAAAAACTGGAAAATTGCAGGCAAAAAACAATGAAAGATGCTTTAAAGCTCTGCAAAGCTGCAGAATCAGCTGATAATTCTCTGTAGGGTCATTACGAGCAACCCCTTTCATATTACACCTCATTCAATCCATTGTTACCATAAAAATATTGATTATAGCTTCTTTAAACTTGCTAAACTCATCAACGCCCCCGTCTAAAAGATGATGGTAATGCAACAACAAGAAAAAAGCAAAAAGCTAAACACTTCTGAACACATACTAAAGACAAATTAATTAACCAGCAAACCACTAACACACACACACATGCAGGCATATATTATTTAAGTTCATTTTAAGTTCATTTAATTACTTGTTCACCATCTGGCTAATGTAACTGAACAGCAATCTGTCTGTGATATCAGGAAAGCAGCAGATAATGTTCATCCAGCCTGCCAATATGTCCCAACATGTAAAACACACATTTGTTTGAGCTCGTTTAAAGTTAATAAATGTTTCTAACTGGCATTCAGAACGTCAGAACGTCCCACTGGAAGCCATTTTCCATGAGGAGCTTAGATCACTGTGTCTACACCCTGTATTCAAATACTCTTATACAGTATACTCTCTCTCTCTCTGTCTCTAAGAGTCTGGCTGTGAGTCGCTAACCACAATTAGTTTTGTCTGAGACAGAGCTTTAAAGGCCTCGGGAAGCTGCCTGCATTGTTTAGTGATAGTTCTGAAGTCAGACAGTGGACTAACACAGAGCTCAGTGACAGTCACATTTTAATGATTTTTTTTTTTTTACTTTGTAAAACTTAGCTCATCTACTCTAATATAATGGAAATTTAACCTGATACTTCAGAAGAGACAAAGGAATGAACTGGGACCAATGTGATGCAACTATTACACAGAAAGAGACTTTGAAATCTCTTTCATCTTAGTGTAATGATGTGATGTGAGAAAATCTCACTCTGGATTGTCCTTTTTTCCCAGTTTGTTCTTTTCTGCCTTATTTATAGTATGGATTATTTAGATTATTAATTAGATTCACAGCTGTGCTTTTACAAACAATCACAAACTCACCTGTTGGACAGCAACATGTCAGCAGCGGGGAATTGAAGTGTAGTTCCTCTTTCATGTGTATGGAGTCACATTGATCTTGATATTAATGAATGCACACAGAAGGATTCACAAATGACGTTCGTAATTACATATAAATGAATCTCTCTACAAAAAAAAGAGTTTTCAAAGCACACGAAAATGTTCAGCCTTATACAGAGATGAGAGAAAAGGTTCAAAATGTATTTCCTTTTTTAAAAGAGAGTTATCAGTAGTTCTGTGTGTAGCGTATTTCCAAGTGTGTGATTTAATGTGATCACTTAGTTTGTGCAGACTGCAATTTTATACACGAGGATGAAACAGCTGTCTGGAGGTCGACCCCAACATGTCAGAGAGCAGCTCTCCACAGGTAAAGGTTAACTTGCATGTCCTGCATGATTAAATATACTTGAGTTATGAAAGTTTACTCAGTTAGTGATTTAACAGTAAGATTAAGTGAACAAATTAGCCATATGATAAATAGCTAACAATCTGTTTGTGGAGAGATATTTAGAGACATTTAAATCACAAAATACATTGGTGAATCCCTCTGTGCATATTCATTGTATCTGATCCCACACATCTGATATTTAACAGACTTACTTACTGAGTTACTGAAGATCTTTTTTTTTTTTTTTTGGTTTTTTAAGGATCAAAAGCCAAAAAAAAGCTTTACTTTTTAGCATCTATTTGAACATCTATTTGAACATCAGCCTATCAGACAGTGACTCCCTGACAATCTGCAAATTAGCACAGTCTGATCAGATCTTCCTTCTTGCCCTCGTTGCAGCAACGTGACCCGAGGAACACGCCGCTGCTCTTTGCCTGGCATTTCCCGGCTTCTCCCGCTGAGCTGCGTAGGCGTGACTCAACACAGCTTCCCCCCGCTAGGCAGAGAACAGCCACGAGGCCCCGCAGCCATACCCCTGCTGGAATATCAGAGCATCTGTCCCCCCCGCGGCTTGCCTTTCAAACAGTGCAAGGCCATCTTCTCCCAGCACCAACATTTTTCAAAGGCAGAGCCAACGCTTGGGGAATATATTATCATCGCATCCCGAGCCCATCTGGTGGAGCAACACCTGGGAGGGCGTTTTCACTTATTCTCAGGCCCACACCAGGAGGGAAACTCTCTCCCTGCAACACTAATAACGAATCCTTCTGTCATCATGAGTTGTTAATCATTAAAATTCCTTTTCCCGCACCTCCTTTTCACCATCTTCCAGAGGTGCAGAGTAAAGGTGACATCTGATAAGAAAATAGCTCCTTTTTTTTGGCTTCTTTTATCGCAGTTCTGATATCAGATATTAAAGTGGATGAAAGGAGCCGAGAGCTATTTCCTTGTGGCCAATGCAAAAATCACAAAGGGGCACCAATGAATAACATGCTGGGTTATAATATGTCAAAAAGACCCGGCATATTTCCATTCAGAATAGATGACAATCAAAGGCAATAAAAGCTGTGAAGCTCCAATATTTCCTTAAAATGAAATCCCCCCTTTTCTTCCCTCCTGAAGGGTGTTTTGGCAGGATTTGCTGATTACATGGTTCACATAGCTTTGACAAAAAAGGGAAATTGGTTTCTTCATTATTCTATTCCACTGGGACACAACAGGTCTCCAGTGGACAAAGATGGTCTTGACTTGACCTTCGTAAATATTCAGACGTGGTGCATCTCAAATGAGGGACATGAAACAAAGAGAAAGAGTGACAGAAATCACAGCAGAACATCCTTTGTTGTCCTCCTGGAGCGAGAATAAATTAGCTTCCTCATCAAATACAGATTTTTTTTCCAAGGTGGGCACGTTAGTCGCAGGTTGTTGTTGATGTGCAAACAGAGCACTGATTGTGTAATTAATTACTTCGACTAGAAGAGAAAAGATTTATTTTTATAATGCACATAAACATATTCCTCTCCCTGTCTTGTAAAGTCTTCTGCCCCCTGTGCAGGTTTGTAGTGAGCTCCGATGTGTTGGAATACTAAATCAGATGGCAGGAAATCAAACCTAAAGAATGAGGAGGACCTCATGCATTGTTTTTCATGTTTATGCATATCAGTTCTGTACATTTACTCTGTCCTGTTGCCTCCTGCTGTTCCTGTTATCCACTCTGTAGTAATGAGGTTTTCCCAAGTCTATTGTCAACCAATGCTGTGAACATGCTCTTCAACATGCTCATCATCTCTGTTTCATTCATTTCACATCTGTGTTTCCAAGGTGTTCACCCATTCACCCAACAGACTGATTTCATTGGAAGATGTGCACACCTTGTAATATTCTTAACAATATATTTGATTGTCTGCAGACTATAATTATTATCATTCTTGATTCATGTACAGTTCAGGGAAAATGCTGGAGTTTTGAAACCTGGTTCTTAGTTTTGAATCCTTGGTTATTGTCTCTATTGGTTGGAACATAGTATTCACCTATTTAAATGTAAGATGTTTTTTGTGTTTTTATTGTTCCTTAAAAGAGAATTTACAGAGCTGAATCAGAAGAAGGGTTGTTGCATTCAAGGATTCAAGGATTCCAGGTTCTTTATTGTCATTCAACACATGTAAAAACATGGGCTAGAACGAAATTAGTTACCCTGGTCCCAGTGCAAGCCCAAGTAACAGAAATAGAAAAAGAATAGTATAAAAATAGAATAGTATAATAAAGATCAGTAAATAACTAAGTTAAATAAGTAAAGTTAAATACGATAAAAATAAACAGAATAAAGACAGATAATTACAATTGAAACTATCTCAGCAGAGGCTATTCTTCTAAACATTTTTAACTGCTTTGAAAAATCTGAGAGGTTTGAATAGATACAGACTGCTTCTAATAGCTTGCAAGATATGTAAACATTGAAGCGTCTAACGGTATGGTGGGATAGAAGGGAAGGTGTTGTTTGGTACTCTTGAACTTGTTATAATAAGTAGCAGGTGAACAGTGGAGATTGAGACTTTGGAGAAGGTGTCAAATGGGTTGTTTTCTTGTTTGTGGGTGTTGTGAATCAAATAGCACATCATCTGCATAAAGGCTTATTTTTGGTTATATATTCTGGGCTCCAACTATATCATTATGCTGGCACTTATCTGCAGCAAGGACTTTGAGAAAAGATAATAAAGAGGGATGGACAGAGTGGGCCTGTCTTACCTCCCTGTGAAAAGTATAGCTTGGTGATTGGGCCCTGTGATTGTGGTGATTTGTGAGTCCTATAGCAGCCTTGACGTTTGTAGTGGATTTGGTCAAATGCCTTTTCTGCACTTGCTTCAAAGTACTATTTCCTCGCTGCCCTGTGCTGGTGTGTTATACTGCAAAACTTAGTGGTGTTGTATATAAATGTCCTCCTTTAATGAATCCAGTTTGCTCCTGATGTATTTTCAATGGTGTAATGGTTTAAATTCTGTTAACAAGGGCATCAATAATCATTTTATCATCATTATTAAATAACAATAATAAGCATTAGCTGGGAAGAAGGCCGGCATATTTTTCAGGTTTTAATAGCTGTTTACGACTATTTAACATTCAGGTGGAATGGGATTTGAGAATTGTACATGATTGTTTTTTTTTTTTTATTCTGGCAGAAGGAAGTGAAATGGTTTGCACAAACTGTTTCAGCTGTGGCACGTTTGACATTCAGTAAATACACAGTCTGATTACAAAGATGTCCAAACACACTTTTGATGAATATTAAAAAACATAAACAAAGTCAGCATTAGTTGCAGCATGAATATGACCCTTTAGCTATTATGTAACACCAGCATCTTGTGCACAAAGTTTAAATATTATATGCAGAATATCGAATATATTTTTTCAACACTATGTACCAGATGTGCATGCATTACCACACATACTGTATGTTAAGGGAATCATGCATTAAGCATTCTCCCAGAGGCCATTTTTTTCACCATCACCACCAGTGTGTAGATTTCAGGGGGATTCTCAGGAGCCTGATCACTGAAGAGTTTCTGTTTATGCCTCTACGCTACTGTCAAAAATTACAAACATAAGTCGTTGTGTGACGATGCTCTTCTAGCACTCGTCTCTCCTCTCCTGTTTTAAACGTAATTTATAATTTGTCACAAATAGGATGTGAATTTCAAAGCTGAAATGTAACTAAATCAACACATTATTTAAACCTCGAGGGGAGAACTGTGGAGCTTCTGTGTCGGCCGATGTTGCCTCTTTTTTTATGCGAATGAGAAATGTCACCCTCCTCTTATTACCTCTGCATTTATCACTGGTGGACAGACTGAATGAATATTGACTATGCCTGGAATAAAAGCTTACATAGCACAAAGTCTGGGCTGTTCAGATATTGCTCCTTCGCAGACTCATGAGCTCCACTGAATCCTCCTCCCAATAATTTAATTTCCCTCCTCCTCTCCCTCCCCACTCCTCCTCGCATCCTCACTACTCCGACCCTCGCTCGTCTGTGGAGTGTTCCTTCCTGGTGTTCTTTCCCTCAGGATCTCCCACCATATGCCGCTCCATCCTTCCAACCTTCAGCATCTCGCTCCCCTGCAAAGGAATTAATATTTCACAGGCGGCTCCTCGGCCATTTTTCTTGCTGACGAATTGGAGGTGGAAAGAAAGTTTCCGACCAGCCAAAGAACAATAAATATTAAAGTGTTTCCCTTGGAAGTTCTCCAATCCGGCGCTCCTTATGTACACTGTCAAACACGTGCTCCTGTGCCATTTCTCTCTTTCCCCGTCTTACTCTCTCTCCTTATCTATCCATCTATCCCTCCCATCTCATCTGCTGCACCATCTGTGCAGCTGTAATAAGCAGGACTCCTCGCGTGCTCCCTTTCACTCCCTTGCTTTCTCTTCCCTCCTGATTTTGGCTCATCCCCCTCTCTCTCTCTCTCTCTCTCGCTAGGCATGGCCTGTTTGACTGACTTGTTTCCCACGACAGAGCTACCTCACCGTCTGCAAAGATGGCTCAGACGCCTTTGTCACACCACTTCGTGCTGCCATTACGCAGCGAGCCCGGCCAGTTAAGACAATGCTCTTTTCATCTTGGTGAAAACGCGCCACTAGCCTTAATGTGATAACCTCACGCGCACTCTCGCCGCGGCATCTACAAGACGTATGATCGTTCTCAATTACTCCCACAAAACAAAAACCATCTCCCCTCTCATCGTGAAGAGCACACAGGCCCAGATATAACAATTCAAGTCCTCACCAACAGCACACTATTGATCTGAGCCCGTCATCACACTGACATCCCACTCAGCTGGATAATGGAAAAATCAGTGTGAAACATTGTGTGTGATTCTCTTGGCTTATGGTTCAAACACAACAAAACACTCTTCGAAAACAAACTCTGAGCATGTGATTAGTTTTTTTTTCTCTCTCTCTTTCTTTCTTTAACTATGGAAAAAGAGGGCCTGGTAAAAAGCCTTCCATCAGCCAGCAAGGACACTGTGCCACACTGCAAACTGTCACAGGCGTTTTGTGGTGTCCATATTGATTGTATGCACACCAGACAGAAATGGCATGACTCGGAAAAAAACGATGCATATTATCCAACACAACAAAGAGCTCTACCGCCTCTCGGTGGCACATTTGGGCAACAGTCCTAAATGTTTTGGATGGGAGGAGGGACATCAAATAGTAAAACTGTGTGTTTATCCTTCTGAGATGTCTGGAAATTTCAATAAGAAATTAGACTTCCAGACTGAGGATTGAAACCATTGAAACATGGGAGCTGTCCAAGAAGTGTTGCACTTTAATTAACCAAGAATTGTTTCTGGATACAGCCCTTATCAATCAATTTTTTTAATCTATATTCACTTAATTTTCAAAGACAGTGAGATTTAAAACAGATATTTTGTAGATACATACATTTCAGGCTTGAAAACACATTTCGTGCTATTTTCCAAAGTTAGAAAAGTTTCATTTATTTCACAGAGGAGATCTCTTTAGTTGTTATTATGCCTTTTTTTGTTGGTCTGGATGAGATGCTGTGCGTCTGTGCATTAATCAGAGTTTAGCTACATTTGAATCAAAATGCGACAGCAGATGCAGTGGATTTATTTGCTCGTGTTGCCAGCACTGTCAATTAAATCTCATCTAACCACATTCACTCTCAGATTAGCTGAATCTTTTAGTTAAACTCTTACTAATTAAAGTTTTTTCTGGACTTTAATTGTTGCATATTAAGTTATGAAAATTCAACGTAATAAAGAAATACTTAAAAAGACTGTGAGTTGTTGTATAGTTGCAGAAAGAGCTTTTTATGACCTAAGTGCAAAACATATTAAGGTCTGTGGTATGTTGTGTGGTCTGTTGTCTTTGAATCAGACGTGGATTGTGAATCTGATCGATTTATTGAAAACAAAAGGACAGAATATATCCAAAACTGCACGTCTGTAGCTACACTTTCATACCTGACAGCTAGTTAGGACCCTCACAGCGAGGTAGAAAATTTGTGAGCTGCATAAGCAAGGTGAACTGCTTCTGCCTGTCTCAGGTTCGAGGGTGCAGATCAGCTGAGGCGATATTAAATTCTCTCTCATTGATAGCTCTTCCTTCCATTAGATTGGATTTTAAAATCTTCTCTTAAGCAGGCGAAATTCTATAGGAACGATTCCTCAAGAGTTATTGATTATAAAAAACCTTGATATCTCCGGACAGTGCAGAATCGATATTACTAAGCTATCTCATATCTATCCGTATAATGCCTCCAGTTAGCCAATCCTTCCAGTTTAGAGGTCAAGGAGTTGGCCTAATCTCCAAACAATTTAGCTGCTAAGCCAGAGACAAACCAATTTTTTCATGGAGGCCACGGTCATAATTAGGGGAATACATTACACAGGAAGACAAGCATGGTCCCTCAATGAGTTATTGATCAGGACATATTGAATGGGAGCCAGTGGAAGCTGAGGAACCATCTCTGGCTTTCTGATTCACCATCAGACGACAGACAGCCTCCCTGCACATCCCCATCGCAGGTCTTCACAGGCTGCGGGGATGTGAGTGGGTGGGGTGGGGATTATCCTGGCAGTGCAGAGCGTGGGGGCTCCCGCAGCACCGAGCGGGACTCAGCGGCACCACGAGGACTCAGTGGATAATGAGCAGTCTTTGTGATGTGTGCTGCAGGGGCTAGTGAGGAGCGGCTGGCTGAGGCGGGGGAACAGTAATGAAGCGCAGGCCTCCGTCTGAAGCCACATAGACATTCAAAGATATGGATCCACCTTTACTGTCCTCTGTGCCAACTTTTTTTTCACTTTCGTAACTGTTTGATGAGATTTCACACATGATCCCGCATCTTACTCTGACTGGTGTTATGAAAATCACAATCACAATTTTTCTTAAAATATCGAAGGCCAAAGCAGACTTTTAAAAGATTCACAGCCATGAATACAAAATGCTTCAACCAAATTACTTCAAACATCTTTTTTTGGGATGTAAACTGTTAAGTAAATCTTCCAGAAAGAAAAATCCATTCACATAGAAATGTGAAGCTTTCTAAACAAATAAATACAAAAAAAACAAGTCTGTGTGTCCATGCTAGTTTGTATGCAGTGGTGGTTGCTGCATGACTGGTGAGGACAAGACACCCTGACCTTTACTTCCACAACAGCATGTAATGCACTTGTCACCGCTGCTTTACAATTCATGGGCCGCCCATGGAACGTGCTTCTCAGAATAACCTCCTCAGATTTGTGTAATTAAAGAGGCTCACGCACGTGCGCACACAAACACAAACCGCGTTGTAGTTTCACCTCGACGCCACTAAACTGCCGGACGACTTCGCCCGCGCGTTACGGCTCGATCTCATTAACTGAGCTCCAACACATTTCTGCTAAAACGGCATGGTAATGTGCGAGTTATCAAAAGGAGCAGGTTCTACTTGAGTTGCTGCTGTCAGCGAGGGCTGAAAACATAATGACTGCCGCCTGCTGCTTAAACCGCTCTAAACACAGCATAATACACACGACTGCCACTATATGGGTGTCACAGTTATCCATGGGGGGAAAACTAAAAAATAAATGTAAAAGAAGTCAGTGATAGGGCTTGTAGATGGAGACAATTGCACGTTACTGGAGTGTGATCTTTGGGGTTGCACGGACCACTGCACCTATTGGCCTTTTGCCCATTTAAGTTGTTCAGTCAATCTGTTGTGTGCACTCATGCTAAGGAGGGAGATGCAGTGAAATCCCTGCTTGAGCCTCATATCTCCATAGCCAAGAGGGATGCAATTTCTTCTTTAAGAAGCAAATTTACTTTTTTTTGACAGCCATTTGAATATCTCTATGGACTTAATTTCATGCTTGACCTGTATTTCAGCATAGATGTAAGCAGAAATGGCAAAGAAAGAACAACTCAAACAATTCGAAATGGGGAGAAAGAAATGTTGACTCGTCTTTGGTTCTTTTTAAATTAATGGCACGTTTATGTGAAGGAGATGGTGTTTACAGTGACTTTGATGTTTTCAAGATCTCTGATTTTTTCTCTTCGCCATGGTGCAAATCTGAGTTCAAACTGGAGTGAGATCATCAGTCATCCATAAAAACGTCAAAGGACACTCCTCCAATGTCAAAACAACTATGGTGGCCCTCGGGAGCTGCAATAGTGCCACATTTCACAAAACACAAACCTTTTTTTCCATTTTGTTACTTTTTTATTGTCATTCTCTCATTAAATGTATTTACATTCAGTAATTTGATTACTTTAAAGTAGATTTCATTGCTAGTCCACCATTGCCAGACTGGATTCAAATTACTTTCACACACAACATGAATATATCCAGCTATCCAGCCTAATTTCACTTTCACTGTTTATTGTTCACTCTTTAGTGTCAGAGCCGTATTAAGTTACCACTAATGCAAACCAAACATCCCACTGCTGCTGCTAAATATGAAAAACTTTTAACTCTGCAGTGTAGCTTTATTGTGACGCAGCTGCAGGAAGCAGAAGGTACGGTATGTGTCACCGTGGTAGGTAGTAGTGTTGTCTTGTGGAGTGAGTGTTGTGTAATGCACACTTGGTGGAGGGGTGTGTAGGAATATGAAATCATGCCAAAGACAGTAATGAAATTCCAGTACACTATGAGCACTGATTTCATTGAATATGCAACATTTCTGTCGTCGACCGGCCATGCCTGAGGAAGGTCTGTGACCAAAATTCAGTCTAAATAAACTCGGTTCTGACAACATGCAGTAAACTCATCTGTATTTAACACGTGATGCTATACCGGCAGTGCTATTTCACTTGGTTGAGCTGTAGTATTGAATAAAAGTGTCTTGGGGAGTCTGATGTAATAAAGCGGTGACGTTTTAAACACTTTTAATGTCTTCACTTCACATTTTATTTCTCACATGAGGTCGTTTATGTTGCAACTTCAGGTTGCATGCAAATAAAAAAGCCTCAGAGGGAGTTTAGCTACAGTTCAGCAGTAAGCCTCATAATTGAATTAGGTGAATAACTGTTTGTAATGTCAGTTCAATATCTGGGACAAGTTAATGCTGTGATGCAAGCAGCAGTGAGCTCTGACAGACTGCATTACTGGAAAGAGTCCAGGAGTGCCTGCATGATCTGCATCTTCTGATTTAGCCAGAGATCATTCACCTCTCAGGATAAATACTAAAATATTCATGAAAGGATTTCTTAGTTATGATAAATCATAGCCTGTTTCTTCTGCAAATAAGAGTGATCCTGATCATATTGGATTTTTTTTAACTAAAAGTCTGAGACCTTTTTCAAATATGTACAATTTCAGTCTAATTTTAACATCATTTTGTGTTTGTTTGAAGCCTGCCAGTGGACGGGGAGTTATGAAATCCAACCTCCAGTCAGGCTCTTTTATCACCTCGGATTCACTGGAGCATGAGAGTGGCTGAGATGACCAGAGGCAGCAGGAGGCCAGAAGACACTTGTCTGCTTCCCGAGGTGAGAGTCGCCCCATACTGGTCCAGGAGCTGCAGGGCCACGCCATTAGTCCAACCGAAACCCAGCTGCAGAAAGGGCAAAACAGCAGAGCATGGGGGGATGTTTCTATTTCTATTCAGCACTTCAGCAAAGCAGCAAAACAGTGATAAAATCCCATGATGGTAAGAAATAAAGCAAGTGTTTTTTTGCAGACGGAAATAGTAAGAAAATTGAAGTGAAAAGTAGATGACGACAATTTCACCTGGGTAAAAAAAAATTATACAAAAAAAAAGGAGCGATAATGACAAAGACGTGAGGAGGAGTGCATGCAAACGTGTTCAAGTTAAGAGGCAGAAAGAATCGTCAGGGCTCTGCATGAAATCAGAGAGACTCGTGTGAGTATAAGCACATTAGTTTTACACCATCAAGTACCTGAACTTCATATTCTCCTCCACCACCAGGTTTGCCGTCCCCGTTCACGTCGTACTGCCGGGGAAGGGGGAAACAACAAACTGTGTTATTGCCGCACAACACCAGCAGCGAAATACCGAACCCTTAGAGGACTCACCTTTTCAAACATGGCGTCGTACTTCAGGTAGGCCATCCAGTTTGTCCTGATCCAACGCTGGGCCAGATCAAACGCTAGTTTTTTAGCATCCTCTGAGGGCAGTTTGGACAAACCTGGAAATAACACAACATTTCAATCACTGAAAAAAAAGAAAGCCTTTTTGACACGAGGCAGTTCAAACCAAAAATATTAAGTGACGTGTTTTTAATTGTATTGGCTCTTTTACTACAGCAGACTGGATTTGAAATTAAATAAAGACTTTAAGTGCAGCTGACTCGCAGCCCTTAAATATATTTGGTGAGATCATGACCCTTTTTTAGGTGTAATTGCTGGTAATAAAGGGTCTCAGGAAAATTCAACAGAGATCCTAATCAAACAGGCCAAGCAAACAATGAATTTCTGGTGCCAAAGGTCAGTCACCCAACTAAAAGGCAAAAATACCTAAAAAAAAAAAAAAGAGCTAAAAGTGAAGCTGGAGCAGTGGCCTAGCAGAGCATCACCAGGGCAGTCAGAGTGTCTGATGCCATGACAACCCCGAGGCAGACCGCTGAGAAGATCACCAGGACTCCCCTGCTTTCTCTGCAGAGTTTCTACCACCACAGAGTCCACAGGAGAGCTGCCTCCATCCCCACCCACCCCAATACGGACTGTTCACACCTCCACCCTCAGGCCGGAGGTACGGAAGTGTGAAATGCACAAAGTCAAGACTTAAAAAACTCCTTCTTCCCCACTGCCATCAGACTCCTGGTCAGTTTGCACAAACATGTGTACTCAGTATACTTGGTTCACTTATCCCATAGCATATGTAACTACGTAGCATATCTATCTCATGCTCTGTGCTCTGCACATACTGGGACTGCTCAATTTACGTAGCTCTGTCCGTATGTATAGTTATACTTTCATTCTTTTTGCAGAGTTTTTATTTCTATTGTACTTTTCAGTGCATATTCTTTACAATGGCTCTAATTTTGTATTACTATTTATCTATTCTTTTTATGTTAGTCTTCTATTGTTTGTTTGACGTTCATTGTGGACGGCAAAGAAAGAATTTCACTGTATGGGGAACATATTTGCAGCTGTACATGTGACAGTAAACACTTTGAATCTTCGAAGCCTTGTTGTTGCTGGGTGGTTGGATTTGAAGTAAAAGATGATGACTTAATGTCCATATGCTTTGTGTCCCCATTAAAACAGTTTCCTGCAGAGTTTCTGACCACGTGTTTCTACATGGACTCCTGCCGGTGGTTTCATACTATTCCAATTAGAGAGAAAATAAATGCAATAATGTGCCAGTAAAGGCAGGAAAGACGAGCAAATGTGGGTGCAAACGATGCTCATTTTAAATTTGAATAAAATTGGCTCTGCAAGTGTTTTATGAGGGACAAAATACATTTGAAACATTTGTTAGACCTCAAGGGCACAGACACACTTTGCAAGCACTCGGGGCACCTTCAGATATGTGGATGAGAAAAATTAAACCTGAAGGTCACAGGTTTAACCTGCTGTGTCATTTCAAATCCTTGACCCGGAGTACAAAGCCAGAGCAAGAAAATAAAGAACAACCCTGCTACTGATGTTCCTTGTCAGAAATTAGGCAAAGACAAGAAAAAGAAACATGTTGAAAAACTGGTGAATCATCAGTGCAGGTTCCAGAAAATCCTCACAGAAGCAGATCAATTCATCGCCACCCACCGCTGATGAGCATGTGCTGCAAAGGAGGCCATGCGTTGGGGAAGTCCCACTGCTGCCCCGAGTCTCTCAGCGACGTCGGGACTCCATTGGGGAACTGGAGAGCGCCGCTGTCCTGTGAGGCCGAGAAAGGAGAGAGAAATCACGAGAGAGAAATCACAAGAGAGAACGCACCAGAGAGAGCGTGCATGGGTGAAACCTGAGTAGCGTGTGTGCGCCATCTGCTGGGAGAGATGAGCACAGGCATAAAGCCATCATGTAAGGGGTGGTGGGGAAATAAAATGAGCAAAAATCTCTACATACAGCTGTCAAGAAGCACTTTATTTATATTTGAAGTCCAACTGAAATCATTATTCATCATCATTATTATTATTATTTCAAAGGAAGAAAAAAAAGGTCTTTGGGGAAATATCTTTTGGTTTCTGATGTTTTGTTTTTTTTTTTTCAAACAAGGACAAAGAACAAGTAATTCTGAGAGCAGATGTGGATGCTCTAGAGGACAAAATAAAAAATAAAAAAAGCGATTTGATTTCAGTTGGATTTTAAAGTGGAGCTGCAGTGGCCAGAAGAGGAGACTGGTCACACCAGCAGCTGTGTGTAGGTGTGGAAGTGTGAGGTGTGAGGCTGTGGTGACATTTTGAAGAGAAAAGAAAAAGAAAAAAAAAAACAGCCCTGCTCATTCAGCCCCGTCTGTATAAATATATAAATCTCTCACAGAAATGGCATAAAGAAACAGGCTCAGCCGTCACTTTATGAGACTACGTGCACAATCTCACGCCGTCACGGAGGCATTAAGAAATCTGTTTTAACATTGAGGTCACAGTGAATGGTGGTGGTGTTTCTGTGCTGCATTATATTCAGAGGAGCTTCTAATATTCTGCTCCCCACTAAATAGGGATGACAACTCATTTTAAACACCTCATCATAATATAGTCTGATACAACACCACATTGAACTATGACATCAGTGAATAAATTAATTAACACATAATCTGTAAACTTCATAAAGGCTGAATTTATGGTAGAGCAGTTTTATTGAATTGCAATAGATTGTGCAGAGTTTTGAGTTTATTTTCTTACTTGGCCTCTAATGATATCGAGCCACACAGTTTTTTGGCATCGTTTGTCCAGGTCTTAGGACATTTTGCTGCCGGGTGAAGGGAAACTGCTAATTTGGCATCACTGGAACCAACTTTATACCAAAAAAATAGTCCCTGCTGACACTTTTGACAGTGTGCTCTTCAGATTATTGTGGAATTGTTCCTGCCAAAGGACAAAGTTGCTGTTAAAGTTTTTGAAATATTTTTCACTGCCTGTATTTTGTGTACCAAAATTTATACACCTCAGCTGGTTTGGGTTGGAGGCAGTAAGTCAAAATCCCAAATGTGCAGTATCTGCATGGCTGGATATTATTAGATGAAAGAGAGGAAAATATGTGTGCTTCTTCCAAGTGTATTTGTGAAATAAGACCCCAGCTGAGCCTCGAATGGCCACCAACCTTCAGATACTGTACCGCCCTCTCTCCCATCTCGGGCTTAGAATAGCACTGTGCCCATACAGGAGCCAGGTTGGAGGGGTAAAACTCAAAGTGTTTGGAGCGCGTCACCAGGCTGTAGTCGAACCAGGCCCCCCTCTCAGCATCCCACAGCACGGACTCCACCGCCTGCAGTCTGCGGGCTGCGGCGCGGTCGTACACTGCAGCTGAGTCACCATCACCTGTCAGGAAAGAGCACCATCACCGTTATGTAACACCAGTTAGGAGCTAAAAGCGGCGTGCAGACCCAAAGTTAGTGCCAAGGTCAGAGGCTGGTCGTGTGCTCACCCAGTATCCTGTGAAACGAAGCGAGAGTCTTCTCGTTGAGGCACAGCAGAGCGTTGAGGTCAGCGGGCAGGATCTGACTGGTGCGGGTCTCTCCGAGGGCGCCGCTGCTGTTGCTGTCACCGCTTATGTACCAGCGGGACGTGAAGTCCCAGCCAGACTCTGCACCCGCTTTCAAATCCATCCACAGCTGCTCCTTCTGCTCTGAGGACAAGAAAACAACATGAGTACACTCGAAGAGCCACAACAAATCAGCATTCAATATTTTATACTTGATGATATTCATTTGGTAACTGTATGTGGGGGGAAAAAAGGAAAAATATGCAGCATGTTTGTTTCGGTTTTGCAACATTTTTCAAAAGCTCTAGAGAGGAAAAAATAGCTCTTTCTTTTAGGGAAAGAATGAAATAACTTAATGACCTTGACTATTTTGTTATTAAGAAGAAAATACATTCCTACATAAAAGGGAAAAGAGAGTGCATAGATTTCGGTTGCAGAAAATATTCAGCATATTAGTGTACAAGAAAAGAGTATTTTTTTCCTTCAACAGCTTTTCTTAAAACTAGTTGTCACATTGCTCAGAGTCAATGCGAAAGAATGAATCCGTCTAACATTAAATATTAATGGCAACACAGTGCTCAGGTATTTTCAGAGCAAATTTGTTTTGCACAGATGATCCTTGAAAGGAATATTTTACACTTCTTTTCTGCAGAGGAGCAATTAGAAACTACAACACATTTGTTCCAGAACAGAGCACCCCAGTTTTTTGTGCCACATGGAATGAAATACCATAATACCAAAATAATATTAAATAATATTTGTTATATCATAAAGGGGGATTCATTCAATCACCAATATAAACATTAATAAGTCTTTACCATCAGTCAGGCCTTCAGCTAATTCAAAATCATCTGTGTAGGATTCAGGCCTGCAAAGACAACAGAGGTTAATGGACGTGAATGTAAACTTTATGTACCAATGCATCTTAAATAGGTTTTTATTAGTCATTCATGTGTTTTGGGCGTACCTGGGCAGGCCCACCTGCACATTATATCGGTTCAGTACATGCTCTGTCCCGCTCACTCTCACAGTCACAGAGCGGTTCTGCATCCAAAATCTGTACTCCTGCTCCAGAGCTGGAAGAGCCGCTCTTATGAGAAAGAAAAAAAAAAAAAAGAAAACAGGCAAGTTTTGTACAGACAGCAGGGAGCAACGTTTTAATTCAGATTCCTGTTCACAGTCCTTAACGTCATTACACACAAAAGAACCGGGTGTCACATTCTAATTAAGCATGTGAGGGAAAAACAAAACACCGGAGGCACTTTACAGACACGAGCACCAAGGTTTTGATGTTTAATGTGCCTCTTTTTTCTTTTTTTCTATTCTTGTAGTGACGCAAGGCAGCTAAAAAATGATAATGTGTCTGGCAGGAGATCAGCTCGGGCCTGAATATCACCTGAGGAACTCTTTATCCTTGGTTGCTTGGTAGTAGCTCTCCACCATTAGAGTGAGGAATGGCGGCTGACTGCGCCTTTCATAGTAAATCCGCCCACCGTTTGGAATGAAGCCATACCTGCGGGAGTGATAGAAAAAAAAAAAGGCTTTTATTCCACAAATCTTCAAATCCCCCCAGAGCTCCACATCCACAGCGTAAAACTTAAGTTGCTAAATGACTTATTGAAAATGAGACCACTTTTTTTAAGTGCTATGAAAGATAAAAAGGTGCTTTGAGGTTCACCTGTTGACGAGGTAGAGGAAGTTTTGAATCATCCCGTAGGCCGTGTCTGTCATCTCTGACAGCAGGAGCCCGTTGATGACCCAGTAAGAGTCCCTGTTGGGCAGAGAGCGGCTCACATCACTGTCTGCACGCAGCACCCAGGTGGGCTCTCAGCGAGACCCCTCGCCGGGTCCGGCTGTGATCTCTCCTCACTTTGACCCGGTGAGACTCCAGCTGTCAGACAGACGGCTGAGAGACAGGCCTCGTCGTTCACTCACCAATAGTAGAGCTCCCTGAAGCGCCCCCCTGGCACCACCACGGGATGTGGGGTGTATATCTGCGAGTAGAGCTCCGGGTGATCTCTGACACTGTCCTGGATCTGGAAGAGAATTTATTTTTTTCATCTAAAATGAAGACAGAAAATCCTCATTAGAGCTGCAACTAATGATTATGGCCATTACTGATGAATTTGCATTTTTGCATTTTTTCATTAATTTCAGTCTTCAAAGTATCAGAAAATAGAGAATAACGTGCATGAGGATTACTAAAAGGGCAAATAGGGAAATATTCACATTCTTTTGTCCAACCAACAGAACAAAAACCAAATATAATGGATCTACAATCAGAGAAGATTTAAGAAAAGTAAAAAATTTACATTAGAAACCTGAATTTTAGGCATTATTACCTAAAACACCATAAAATAATGATTCAATAGATAAATAGTTGGTGACTAATCAAACATTTGAGCTCTACTCTTCACCACCTTTCTGCCGAGAGACCTCCACAGATGATGGATCTTCTCGGCCCAGTCACGTAGTCGCTGGTCTGCTATTCTTCCCAGAAGCTTCGGTCTGCGTACAAAAAACAACTCATGTCAATCGAGCGCAGTCAAAACGATTAAAGAACTTCCAGAGTCCGCCAATCGCCGGACCTCACCTCTCATGCCAGTCCGGCGGCGTCCACGGCTCGAACTCTGTGCCTGGTTTGTCAAAGTACGTGTTGAGGAACTTCTGCAGTTTGGTGGACGGGACGATCGTGTTGGGAGATTCATTGGAAATGTTGCGGAAAGCCTCCAAAACGACGTCTGCAGGAAAAGACACAGAGAGCAACAAATAGAGCCACATGATGGATTATAATGAAAATAAAAACATGAGAAAAAGACCTCACTTGGAGATTTTTCACTTACCAGGAGCTGCTTTCAGTTTCATGTCAACAAAGTACTTGTCATCATCGAACAGTTTAGCTTTCTGCACCTGATCCAAGATGGGCCCTGTGCAGTAGATTTCACTGGAAAGAATTTACAGCTGTGAATCATTTGACTGATATGATAAAGAGAGACCTCTTGTTACAGAGTCCTGCTGGGAACAATAAAACAGAGAACAAAGGTCGAATGAGAACTTAATATTAATAAAATAAGTTAAACGTTCACTTGCTGGCTGCAGTAGCCGGTGGATTTAACATTTAAAAAAAAAAGAAACAAAAAAACAAAAAACAGCAGCCTCACAGGGGTTCAGCAGCAGAAGGCTTAACAAGATAAAGAAGTCCGAGCTGCAAAGATAACAACCTGCTTTTTTGCCATTTAGGTGGAATTTCCTCCCTTTTCAAACAAAATAGCATGCAGGAAAAAACAGAAAATCACAAGTTATTAGACAAAAGGTCTTCAGATATTTTAAAATGAAGCTTTACAGGAGTTTTGAACTCAAAAGGTCAAGTATTTTTGGTGACAAATTGACATGGAGTAATAGTTTAAACATGTGGGACCGCCCAAGGTGCCTTGACAGATGTTTTAGATCAACTGGTCAATTTTGCAGCCATAAATCAACAAGAACTTTCTTTGTGAATCACAAATTCAAAAACAGGAAGTAGCCGCTGAACTGTCTCTTGTACACAAACCCTCTTAAAGAAACTTCCCATTTCTCTCACCTGTCACACGGTGGTGGAAGAGCACTCTCTGCACAGGTGAAAAGAGCCGCAGCCGAAAACCAAAACACAATCAAGTTCTGCATTTCGAGCTATAAAAGTGAAGTGACACCAGAGAACGAAGAAGCCTGCGGTCTGAGAAGTGCCTCCAGGTCACGGTTCATTTTAAACAGCGAGCGTGAAGTCAGCGGCGGCGGCACACTGACCCCTAGCTTCGAAAGAGCGGTCTAACAGCTGCAGGTTTGGGCTCCCACAGGAAGCAAAAACCACACACAGACACACAGTAAATTTCAGTGAGCTTTATTTTCAACAAAATTTTCCAATCGTATCCAATAATCTTCATGACAGCTTTTAAACTTAAGTCCATTGTAAAATTAGCTTCACTGAAAAAACAAAAAAATCTGCCAATTAAATAACCAAATTTCCATCAAATAAAAAAAAAATAAAATGAACTCAGGATTTATTCTTCACTTAAATTTGGAGACTTTTTTAATAAAATAAGTTGTACTCCAGTTGAACACTTGGAAAAAAAAACAAAAAGAAAAAAATCCAAATTTAGAGGGCAATGTTTTTAAACCTTTTTATACCCATTACCCATAACTTTGGATCTTGTTCATCATATTATCCTGGTTTTGTAATGCCCAAAGGCTTCTCCCCGTGTTATTTCACTGATGCACCTGTTTTCCCTAAAGGACTCCTCTCATGTCCTCCGCGACGCGAAGCAATTGGACGGCCAAATTGTACACAAAAGCTGTGTTGTCAGAAATGTTGAGAGGAAGAACATGTGCATCAGGGCAGCGAGAGCACGAATTTAAACCACCCCACAAATTTAAAAAAAGACCTTAAAGAATGAGACAATTTAGTCACACAAACTGTCCAATTAGTCACCCAATCTGAGGCAAGATGCTCTTGTCTCAGTCTTTAAGGTTTCAAAATGGCAGCCGTGCTGGCAGTAAAGCAGCATCCCGTCAAAGGGTCTCAGTACTCCAAACACTAAAGGGCCGCCGATTTTAGCTGCGGCGCTTACTGCCAGCGAGCTGACAAGAAACAGACAGCTGCCAAGTGTCTGTGCGTTTGGATCCCTGTTCACTCAAATAATGCTTAATTTAATTTGAATTTTTCTAACAAACGCAGCCCTCCCACCCCAACATTAAGCCAAAACAGCCAAATTAGATGTGCAAGTTATTTTTGGGGACGACACAGCTGAGAGAACAGGGATCCTCGTTCTAACCAATGAGAAATAAAATGGTAATCTTTAACCTATCAATTTTTTAAATTTTTTAAAAAGAGCTTAAATCAAATGTGCAGGAATACTTCTCATCGATTAGAACAGTAAGAGAGCATCTCACCATAACGAAAAGGGAACCTCATTTGCAAAGAAGATGAGCTGAAATACCGAAGTGGTCAGACCATCTTCCTGCAAAGTGAGGCTGTCATGTTGCATAAAAATGCAAAAATAAACTGTAACCCAAACCCAAAATATCAAAAGCAAGAAAGGGCAGAGAAATAAGCCATAAACTCAGCGTTCTGAGGTGCCCAAGTTATTCCTTTAAACAAGCAGTCCGACTGATAGTAATTTCGTAATCCTTCATGCCCATTCCCCCTCCAAGCCAATTTTTGTTTTTGTTTTGTTTTTTATGTTCTGCATCATCGTACGCTTCGCTCTCATTTGGGCATCATGAGTGTACAAAAAGCAGTGCAGTCCGTGTTATTGCCTGAACCCATCTCTGTGCGGTAAGTGCAGCCCAACCTGCTCGGGTTGTTTTAAGTGAAGCATCTTTTGTTCACTGGCTTTTAGCAAAGCCAGACAACTAGCAATGCACAGAGAATTAATTCCTGCTACATTTTAGGTCAGATGGTTCATTTTGATGCATTCGGCAGGCAGTCTTCAAAATAAGAGGGGCAGGGGAGGGGGATAAATCCACAGCTTCCTCCTCAACATTTGTGAACTGCAGCTGTGCTTAAAGAGCACGTAGATCAACGTAACAGCTAATACCTCCCCCAGAAAACAAATTCTCTGCCATTTCAGCTGCACTGCAGCACGTAGTACTACTACATGATACAACATTTTCTCCTCCAACAACACTCACTGTAACTGGAGATCTTAGAGTGTCTCAAGAGTCAGATTCACAAGTTAAGGCTGGTGACAACAAAGAATTCATTACTCAAATGCACAAGCTAAACGAAGCTGTCTGTCTAGACTGAACACTTGTTAACACTGGTAGAAGGAGAATAAGGGCAACAATCGCAGTTTAAGTGCGGCTTTGAAGAATTGCACTTGCCAACAAATTTGGAGGGGCTAAAAGATTATCAGTGAACTCTGCCTCCAAAAACATTTCATGCACAAGGTCATTTAAATGTTTTAGATTTCTAATAAATTCTGCAATTTCTAAAATTATAAATAAATTCACAGGCCAATATTGCAGATCAAACAAACTGGCAGTTAAGGAAACAGTCTCCAGTGCTAACAAGAGAGAAGAAGGGGGGGAAAGCTT
Organism: Amniataba percoides; assembly: GCA_037176925.1. Taxonomy (NCBI): domain Eukaryota; kingdom Metazoa; phylum Chordata; class Actinopteri; order Centrarchiformes; family Terapontidae; genus Amniataba; species Amniataba percoides. Next base: position 3,989,421 of record JBAJHX010000049.1, on the reverse strand, counting down.
TTAGTTTGTCAGCCAGCCTTTTTGAACTTGTTTAAAACAATCTTAAAATGAAGGTATTTACACAAGGTGTAAAGTGCACCACACATGTTGGCTGCACTTCTCGCAGAATAAAGTATGGCCATCCATAGGAAGGTGAAACACAGGACAAAAAGGAAAAAAAAAAAAAAGCGTTCCCTACAATTAAACTCCATCAAACAGGAATCCTCATGACTCATGGTGTTGAGAGGCTGCAGATTCATTTTTAGTGTTCTGGTGCTGAAGACAGAGGAAAGGTTTTGGGTCTTTTAGAAGCACACGCTTCTTCACAAGCAACAGGACAGTCTGGCTGTCTCTTGGAAGAAATCCAGCATCTCTGTCCATGGAAAATCCAAGTTTGTCCTCATTTTTTCCAGCCAGACTCGAATGCAGCTAAGCCAGCAAGAAAGATAATTCAGACCAGCCTCCCCTCCTAAAATATCTCCATTCCTTGCAAACGATGGCCCAACCAAAAACAGTTATGAATTCACCTACGTGGTTGGACATTAAATTAGTGTGACAGATTTTCAATTAGGTGAACGTGAGTGTGTGTGGTATGAAATGAGCAAATGGCGGATAATGAAGGGTTATTACTTTAGAACGAGTTGAACTGCTTGTTAAGGCACTTGATACAAATCGGTTAAAACTTCCAAAATAAAACATGGAGAATGGAGGGTGACGTATAATAGCGGTCTGTTGGTGCTGGCTTTGTTTCATTGGTGGATATGGATCTTCACAATGTGCACTGATATATTTTTGACTTGGTCCCATGCTTTCCTCCCGGTGCTCATGTCTTCAGGGTGTGGAGGTGCAGCACAGAGCCTCGTAAAAAGGCAAATGAGTTCTTCCAAAACACGTCCATCGAGATACACATTCCTTATGGTGGCATCCAAAAAAGGAAGACAGACAAAAACTGTACATAAAAAAAGAAAAAAAAACTCCAAGATGGGAAGGGGTGAAAAAAGGTACAAAGGGGAATGGAGGATGGACCGATCTGTAGAGAAGAGAAATAAAGTTAGTCCAGATTGTTTGCATGTAACTTTTAGGCAATCCAAACTAAGTTTTTAAATGGACTATATTAGGCCACTGTGTTTGTATTTTACTAAAACAGAAAGCAAAGAAGGGTCTCATTACAATACCAATAACCGCCCAACCTGCCAAACCACATCTTAAATGTTAGCAGGGATGACTTAAGACAACCCCCGGGATGAGGATCACATCTGATCGGGGCATACTTTTTCGCTGATCAGCATCAAATAAGTAAAAACAGTTTCATTTCTGATCATTAAAAATGAGCATGTGTTAATGGGAATCAGTGACTTGTGTTTGTGTTGGCGTTTAGAGAATCATATTTTGCCAAACTAAAACAAATCTGCGCCTTTGATTTGTGTTTGGTAGCAAAGGGAAGTGATCAAAACATTCAGGTAGCACCTTCCCAGCAGAGCAGACAGATAATGGTTTCATCGCTTTAAAGACAAAGGTTACCGGCAGCATCATCATCATCTGCTGCCAGTTTGTTCCATGAGCAACTTAACAGACTTAAAATAAACTTGCGTGTCAGGTTTTGTGCTCTAGAAGCTGGTATCGAAACTGCTAAATATTGCGCTTCCTCACTTCACATGCAGTCGAGTGTTGTGAGAAATATAAATATACTCCAGCCAAGGAGTTTTTTTTCTTATTAAACTGATCTTACTGGTGAGATTTGTGGGTTAACTTGCCTTCAGATCATATCATTAATTTGAGTTTATTAACTTCAGATTTAAACAAGAAAGCTAAATATCGCGCGTCATACAAATATTTAATCAACTTTTGGGTAAATGTAAGTATCTGACTGTACTGGCAGATTATAATGAGGACTCATGTCACAAAAGAAGTCATCAAGACAGCCCAACAGTTTACTCTTGAAAACATAATGACATGAAGGATGTCCCTCTTGCAGCTGGCAGAGACTGAGTGTCTGGCACTTCAGGTCAGACACCTTCTGTTAGACGGAGCCTGAAAACAATTTCTCATGTTGAGAAACTGCAGCCTTGTCAGGGTACAGTAACAGCTGCATTAGAGGACAGTTTAAGAACAACCGACTGAAGTTATTGCTCTCTCATGTATTTCCTGTCTTACACCACTGAAGGTCGTCCTTATCGTCTTTGTTTTAAAAAGAAAAAACAACAAGTGGCAATTTACTTAACAGGAAATGTACCATCTAGGCAATTACATAAGCTGTGCCACTAAGCTATACCAGTGATTCAGCAAGTCCAATAGCAGATCAGCAGCAGAGCAAAGTCACCATGAAATTCTCCTGAAAGAGGAAGTGCTTTTATCTGTGTACTCACTGGCTCATGGCTTGACTTCTTCACCACTCTCACTGTGATACTCTGCCACATATAGGCTCTTGTCAATGATGCCTGGGATGGGCTTGATCTCTGTTCCAAGCTGCTCCTCGATCCCTTTCAGGTTGAAGCGATCATCGTAAGTGATGAGGTTGATGGCAAGACCCAAGTGTCCAAAGCGGCCTGGATATCAAGGACGGGAGGGTTTAAATTATTGTGTGCTCACTAAAAATGAATCTTTGTACAAGAGAAGAGGTTGAAAAACAACAACAAACCAATGTGGGCTCTTACCAGATCTACCAATGCGATGGAGGTACGTTTCTCCCAGCTTGGGAAAGTCAAAATTGATCACAACATTCACAGCTTGAATGTCAATTCCTCTTGTGAAGAGGTCTAGAGGAAAACAAATCAATAAGTTAAAACCTACATCAATATCTCATCATTGTGGACCAACATGTTAAGTGCCTTCATGAACAAGAACACAACCAGTCAAATCACTGCAAACTGAAACTAACAGATATAAAAACAGTATGGTGTTTGTCAACATTGTAATGGAAAAACACGTGGGCACACGAGCGGAGCACGTCCATCTAACCACCTATACACCAGGAAAACTATTTTTATTTATGAGTCACCACATTTCCACAGAATAGGACTCTCACTTTCATTTCTCTCTTTCTTTAAACTCCCACAATCATATTATGGTAACAAACCCTCATTAGCAGAACAGTGCACTCACTGCAATGTTTGGTGTGTTCCCACAGGCAACGTGTGCTCACTGTGGTCAAACTGTGGCACGCCACTTTTAATCATTGTGCTCAAGCTGCCTAACTAAACTTATTAAAATGTTTTGCCTCAGTTAGGTGGGTAATCCCAGTAAAAAGCAACCAGAACATGTTTGGATCTCTGTGTGGCCTGAAACATATTACCATCCAATCTGCATGTCCTGTCACAGCCCCTCTGTTTTTAAGTCTTTTTTTCTGTGCGCTGGGCATGTTTGACACTTTAATATTTACATTTTTATTAGTTTTTCAGTTAAAAGAGCTATAACCTGGATATTTGGCAATATTGGCTATACTTTGGATAAGCAATGACAACTTCTCACACATTAAACCTGACACAGTCCATACTATTCAGCTCAGCTGTGGAACTGTCATTACATATCTTCTAAGCAAAACCTGAAATTCATGCAAAGATGGATTTTAAAAGGAAAGATATTATATCTTTGGTAACTCAGACATTGTGTTCATTGAAATTCTAGACCAGATTAAATATTCAGGTCAAGTTTCTAAATCTCAGTCGTGTGCATCTCCATCTCAATGAGTAGACAGTCTCATAATGGCTGCTGGTTTCAAGAGATTTCTTTGAGTGTTTCTGGAGTCTCCTTAAAATGTAAAAACGCAGCAGACATTCATGCACACGGCTCGATCACTTACCAGTGCAGACTAGATTCCGGCAGAGGCCGTTTCTGAAGTCGTGGAACACGCGATTACGATGCTCCTGGAGAGCAGGAAAAAAAATTAGACGCCACATTAACACACATGTAAGCATCTACCTCACATAAATAAAAGAATACACTGCAGCATGTTGCATAAATCACATATGCAGAACAGTAAATTTAAATATTATCTATGAAAAAGCAGCATGTTATAATTGTGTAGCTCTATTGTCAGTGACTGTAAAAATATTATACTATATAACTGTAGATAACAAATAAAGCACAGTCCAAAAGCTGTTTGTACATGTTGTCCAGTAACCAGGTGTCAACAGAACTGTTTCTCATCAGGAGGGGAGGGGAAAAAATTGGCCCTGGCAGCAACAGTCCAGAAATAGAGCACTGGTGTGGAGTGTAGGTGCACATCAAGTAGAGGCACATCTACACAATGCACACCATTAGCACACACCAAAAGTAAGAGTAGCAGCTGCGCTGGCATGCATCCATCACCACCTGCGTATTTTAGTCTTAAAGCTGGTATTTCTGAAGCAGTACTTTGAGCTGACCTGTCTCATCTTGGCATGAATGTAGAAACATGAATAACCAAGCTGGGAGATCTTCTTGGCAAGGAGCTCCACTCTCTGAGAGGAGTTGCAGAAGATTATAGACTGGTTGATCTGGAGCTGAAAAAGACATGAACAGCAGTAAATCCTGTTGAAATTGTTGTTTGACATGTCAAATTTCCAGCCATTTGTTTTAAGTGTCCCACAATAAACATTTCTAGCGTTCAATTCATTACAAACATGTCAAAATATCCTTTACACAATAGCATGACAAAAACCCTGCCCAGAACTTGTAAAGCTGCCATTTGTGGTTATAGCCTGCAGTGCATGACGCAGCTGAAGTTAATTAAAACAGGATCATAAAGAGCAGGGAGGCAACACTTACCCTGGAGAACAAGGTGTTAAGGCAATGGACTTTTTGCCTTTCAGTTACGTAAGCGTAATACTGAGTCACACCCTTCAGTGTAAGCTCCTCCATCAGGTTGATCTCATACGGTTTCTGCAAATGTGCATTCTGCAAAGCAAAAGAAGACAGGAGTTGTTCTATTCAGGCTGTGCTGCAGATTTTGAAGGCTGATTTGTTCAGCTAAATTAGAAATGATGAAACAAGCACTTAAAGTCAAATACAAGACAAAAAAGTACCATAAACTTCTGCACGCTCAAAGGGAAAGTTGCAGAATAAAGCAGAATCTGCCTCTGTTTGGCCAGGAAACCCAGTATCTCCTCCATCATCACAACGAAGTCCTGAGACAGGAGTTTGTCCGCCTTTTGAACACAGGGACACGAAGGAAAGTCACAATGAGAGCTGTCTCCAGTGGCCGCTTCAATTCGGAAGCCACAATGTTGTTTTCAAAAATTATTTTAACTCACTTCATCCAGAACAATCATCTGCACTTGGTTGACTTTAGCCACTCCTTTCTTGATGAGGTCTAAAATCCTCCCAGGAGTGGCAATGACCACATGTACTGAAAAATAAAAACAATACAGCAGTTTAATTTTAAAGTATCATGACTATCATATTGGCAATATTTAGCCACTGATGACTGAAGACTCACAGCCAGTACAACCACCTGGGATATTATTAAAAAAAAAAAAGCATGCATCAGCTTGTGATTTTCAGATTCTTCAATACTTAAAACCAAAAACAAAACAGTGTCATAAATAATAATAGTGGCCCTAACCCTTGTGATGTGGCCATTAAGTTAAAAATAGCTTGAGCATCAGATTGCCAACATCCAACCAAAGAGGACAGAACCCCGTTATTATCTGTGTTAGATACTGGCGAGATCAAATAGAGACTTTCCAGACTCCAGTTAATGCACGAGCCAGCCCGACGTCCTTCAACTCAAAAAACATGCACGGTGCCATCTGCACAGACCTCTGTGCACTGCCCATGGTTAGAAATCAGGAAGCCCACTTTAAAATATAAGGCCTACATTTGATGTTTTCATGTTTCCACTGAGCAGATTAGACAGCCTTTTTCATTTGCTGTACTGCAGAGTTATATAACAAAAACAGCCCAGACGCAGTCACCGGCTTTTACAACAGGATGATTTAGAGCTGAAGTAACAACACTTTTTTTTTTTTTATTATTTACAAGTCATTTAAGATACCTACAGACAAGGCATTTACTGATTTAGTATGAAGACAAGCTTATAAAGCATCTCAAAATGAGGTTTGTCAGTTTGTGTAAATTGTTTACCCGTTTCATCGAGTCTCATGATGTCATCACGTAAGTTGGTTCCACCTGTGGTTGCCATCACCTTCACTCCGCCCATGTGTTTGCTGACCTGGATACATATTTGGCTTACTTGCAGAGCCAGTTCTCTGGTGGGCACAATGACCAACGCTGGAAAAGCAGAGACACAGTTCAGCAAGAGCGTATTCATTCACACATTTATTAAGCCTGAGTCAACTTAGTCTTAATATAGACACATGAACAAAAGATTTTCCAAGTCATTGCAAACAAAATCTTGCCTATAGAGTGGATCATTACTCAATTAGTGTTCTAACATGCCTTTAAATCATCGTCATGATCCTTTTATATCTTTTGACATTTACTGTGACATTTAAGCTGTGGCAGAAAGTGCACTCTCACCTTGTATGCAGTCCTTCTTCAGGTCAATGCGTTCAAGTAAGGGAATGAGGTAGGCTCCACTCTTTCCCGTGCCATTCTTGGCTCTGGCCAAGATGTCCCTTCCTGACAGTGCAATGGGAATGCTTTCCTCCTGAGAAAAAATAAATATGCAACAGCAGATTAATAAGCAATTCTGATCTGTGTGGCGGGGTCAGTCAGAGCAGACATAATTTGGAACATGAAAAAAAGCACTAATAAATGTGTTGAAACAATAAAGTCAAAGGTTTGGACATTTAGAGATGCTGCCATGTAGGTGACTCAAAAGAATATAAGGATTTTTAACCACCCTACCCATTGGGTTAAGACCTGTGATGTAAAACCTGTTTCAGGGGTCTATCTGAGTCAGTCAAAGCATGTCAGCCAACCTTTCGTTACAAACTCTCAACCACAATGTTCTTTACGCACAGCAGTGATAATTCTGGCATGTTGATCTTTAGCAGGTATGTTTACCATGTTCACCAACTTTATTTACTTTGCTAACATGTGATCATTTGTGCTAAACAAAGGACAGTCTGGGTTGATTAGACTATAGTTAATTTAGCAAATACTGGTTCATAAATCAAGATGATGGCAAAGTCAGGTGTAACAACAGGGATTACGACTCATCCTTTGGTGACCTTGAACGTCTGCACCAAATATTATTACAGATCGATCACATGGTTGAGACAGAAGTGTTTCTTCAAACTTTAATGGCCATTATTTCCATATGTTGTCTAGATATCCACAGACATACCCACACCTGTCCAACTGAAGGACATTGCAATGCCCTATAGCAGTGCTTTAAAAATGGCTAAAAATTATTTTACTTAAATTGTGAAGACTCATTTTTCTATTTTCTGCATCACTTGAGACTGACTTAAGACCAAATACAATTCTTAATCCTGTCAAAGTTTTAACCGGTAATCCCCAAACTAAACAGATTTTAATCAATCCCCACCATTAGGATTAACCTTGAACTAGACACTGAAATTACAATTCAATCACATGAAAACTCTGCACACTATATTCTAAGGACTGATGTGTCATTTATGTACATTTTTTGGTAAAGTTAACATATTGGGTTGCCAGGATTTTTCAAATACACCTGACTATAATTATCAGGATACGTGCTGATAAAGACACATTTCTTGTCATGTAATTCAAATTGATAGAAATCTGAGTTGTTTCTCCATGTACCTGAATTGGAGATGGCTTTTCCCAGCCCATCTCAAAGATTCCCATTAGCAGCTCCCTCTTTAGGCAATAATCTTCAAACTCATTGCCTTTAGTTGAAGTCACATCCTGCAATCAGAAAAAAGGAAGATATTGATTAACAAGATGTAAGAATACCAAGATTTTATGAGCTGATTGTGCCCCATTGATAATTAAAATGATAGTTATTAAGCCGCTTTCAATTAGCTTTTCTTAACTTATAAGCTCATCATCAACAGAGAACATGGAAAAAAACAAAACCTACAATCCATAAATTGCCATATGAAACAAATGTGTTTGAGTATGACTCATCTCTGTCTGAAAATGAATTAACCAATGAAGCAATCTTTGCAATAGTTTTATTCTGATGAGTGTGCATATAAAAGTGGAACAGTATAAAAGTGGATCTGTTATAACATCTATTATTGGTAAAAAAAATTATTTCTGGTAATATCATGTGCAATAACTTCCTGCTCTTCACAAAAATTGACACGCTTTGCAGGATTTGCTGACAAGTCTGGAAAGCCAGAGTAACTGAGGAAATGGTAATGAACTCACCAGGACTCATCAAAAGCAAAACAGTCATCCACAATTTTAACTTCCAAACTGGATGACTTTCAGCTCAATTACAAAAACGAATAAGTAAAAAATAATAAGACAGGTTATCTTATACCAACCGAAGTTTTCATCCTCATGTCTTTTGGGGGCAATTTCAAATTTTTCTTCCAGTCATCTCCAGGTCTGTGTAGATGGGGTAAAGTTCTTGTAAGCGATAAGCACACTAAAGAACCGACAGCAATAAACTGTGAGAAAATGCAGATTCTGGCATTTCTGGTTGTTAAATGACTTACTTGATGACAGAGTTGGTTGTGGGGGCCGGCTGGGTATTACCATTATTGATTGCGCCCTTCATCTGGTTAATCTGCGGTTGTTGAGGGCCTCCTCCGCCACCACCGCCGCCGCCACCTGGCGCTCCGGTGGCGGGCTTCACCGAACCTCTGATCTGCCCATTCTGGTTGGACAAGCCCAAAATCACTGGGTTTTCTGTCCTAGCAGTACTCATATTTCCTTTGTTTATCTTTTACCAATAATCTCAAGATGAAGTGAGTCCACTCTGAAGGGACCACTCATAAATTTAAGACTCCCTCTTGAGACTTTATTAATTATTCCGATACTCTCTCAGCAGGTTCCTCAACAATATTATTAAAGTGACATCAATGTGTCAAAAAAAAATAGCTCTCTTATCAGTTTTAAGGGGAAACTTCCGAGCACTAGTCTCTTCAGTAAATTAGGGTTTAACACAGACGTAATATGGGAAACTAAACACCAGCAAGCTTGTCAAGTGTTGGCCTGACTGTTCAGCAAGCCATCTTGTGTAGCTTAGCCGAGCGTCCTTCTCAGGTTTGTCCAACCCTGTAACAGAACAAGACAAAACATTAAAAGACAGGACACCCCAACGAAAAAAAGATTTTGCAGTCGATTAACTGCATTTGTAATGGCAGAGAGATATCCCAAGTGGTCATTTAGCTAATCAATGACTGTATAAAGGAGCTAGCTGGCCTAAAATTTAGCAGCGGTGAAAGCAGCGTTTATATAAGCTAGGAAATCAATAATTAACCCTATAGTTGACTCAAATTGAGCTGCCAGAAAGGGGTAGAGTCTAAATATCTGAACATATGGCTCACCGATAATATTTTTATATCATTTTTTATATCAAACTAACAAGAGGAAGACTTTGCTTTCTTTCGACATCTGGCTAACTAGCGCACGAAGCTTTAGCTCGGTGCTAATGTTGTGCTAACCGCTAATCGACTAATTCACGGCATTTACGACCCTTTTATATGTTTTAATGCAAACATAACTGTTTAAATATTGCAGGGAACGGCTCACAAACAAATCTAACTACTCAATATGAAGTATTATTAGTCTAAACTCAGCCGAGGCGACGACTGCCGTGCTAAGTATGCTAACACAAACCGGCTAACGGTGGCGAAATAGCATGAACATTTTTTTTAAATCCATCATTAAATATCGAGTTATCTTCTTACAGCACATCTGCACTTATAAAAAGCGTAGGTGCCGCGTCTTTACCTTGATTAAATAAGATAACCGGTTCCCTCTGCGGTATTTTTAAGGTGAACTCAATTTTTTTAGCTGACTGCGAAAGACTCTTGTCAAGCAGCCGACCAAGATGGCTTCCACTGTTTGAGCCCGCCCCCTTTAAATAATCAGCTGATTTCATTTCAAATCAAGGATTTATCTTCCTGTGAAAAATCACTGACACTGAATTACTAATTACAGCTACCAGTCTTTCTCCATTTTTTATGTAAGTGTAAAAAGAGAAAGATACGTAGTCTTTAATGTGTAATTTCATTTATTTTGCAACATGAATCTGCCTCCCTGGTTTGGATTAAACTCACCTCTGTTTAAGTGCACAAATATAACAAATAAACCGCATTTTGCATGGCTGGTATCGCTTTCTGTTCCTGCTCTGGCCCCAGTCACTTGCATGGAGAAGCATCCTGCCATCCGCATTGGAGTCTGACTGCACTGAACATACTGACAAAAGATTTTGTTGTGCATGAGCAATGTTTCTTTAAACACCCTAAATTAGAGATTCAAGGTGGTTATATTTGACAAACCCACAAGACTCACAGGTGCTCCTCAAGGTGGCCGCGGTCAGCTATATTTGTACTGCTGTGAGATATCTTGTTTCTGATCCTGTCATCCATTCTTCTTCTTCTTTTTCTTCTTCTTCCTCTTCTTCTTCTTCTTCTTCTTCTTAATATTATTATTATTCTTATTACTATTATTATTATTATAATTATTATTTCCTGGTCAAATAACTCAAGTGTTTTATTTGTATAACATAACATAACACAGATTTAAAAAAAATCTAAATCATTCAGATATATTTAACAGACAAGTGGCTCTACATTGAGAAATGTTATGTATATTATTAGAGTGGCATGGCTATTCTGATTTTTTGCTCTCAAATAGTGGTGCAAAGGGTTACAAATGTGTTTACCAGATATAAATATGCATACAGTGTACAGTTAAAACATGACGCCCCCCACCACCCACCCACCACACACACACATACACACACATATATATGGAGAGAGAGCGAGAGAGAGATATGTACGGTTAATGGGGCTTTCCCACTAGGTAGCTCAGAGTTTCAGTATGACAAACCTCTCGGTTGAGTCTTCCTTCACTCACTGTGTCAGGGAATAAGTGTGAAATATGCAGATATAAGGCGAGACCTTAACCCTCTCATTACCAACACAAGACAACAAGTGTGATGATTTTATTTAAGAGATAATGACAAAGTCAGACAGTGAAGAGTTTGAGAGACATGCACACCTAGATCAGACACACATAACAAAACTAATCACAGTCAGTGCAATGCAACAAGGGGAGAGGCCACATGCAGTCCAGCCTCTAGTCCAGATCAACAATATAGCTATACATGAACCGACAGCACATATCTCAGCCTGGGCAAAAACTACAGAGACGGCTCTCAACACTATGACCAGTTCTCCAGTGCCATCACAGACCGACCAAATAACTACTGTGCAGTCATCCAAGTGCAGCACAAGAGAGAAATGCAAGCTATGTGTTGTTCAAGGCACTGCAATCTGCAACCACTGTTTCAGGTGCGGACAGGAAGGGCACAAAGCTGTTGGCTGCCTGCAGGAAATGTGATGGGGTCACTGGGAGGGAACACCAGTGACAAAATAAGAACCAGAGTCCTTTGTCGCAGTAACCAACTATGATGATCCACCTTGAATCACAGCAGCAAATGGAAGACATGTAATTTTTGAGGTGTGGGCTGAAAGACTAGTGAAAATCAAAAGTGCAACACATGTGCTATAAACTGAGACCAACCAAGTGCGAGTTGTTTAAAAGAGAAGTTTGTTACCTTGGCTGTCTGATGTCTGGAGAAGGTGTCAAAATCAATCCACAGGATCTGGCAGCAGTGATCATACTTAAACAGAAAGAACCTTGCACAGTTGGAGATCAAGTCCCTGCTGGGGTTTCTTGGTTACTACCGCTCCTTCATCCAAGACTTCTCTCCGCTTGCTAAGCCATTGTTTGCGCTGGTACAGAAACCCATGGAGACTGGTGAAATGAACACCTAGAGCCAGGCAAGGAAAAGTAAAGGCAAAGCTAGAAAGGGAGATAAAGGACAGTTTTCGTCAAAAGCACCCATCACATGGAGACCAGCGCACAGGGATGTCGTGAAGCTAGTGGACTTGCTAGTGATGAATTCATTTATCCTTGCATGTCCTTTGACCTCCCATTTATACTGTACTCTGATGCGTCCAATGAAGGTTTAGGAGCAGTGCTATACCAGCATCAGAACAACATGTTCTGGGTTATTGAGTATGGCTCAAGAACTCTAACACCTGCTGACAGAAACTATCACCTCCACTCTGGTAAACTTGAGTTTTTGGCTCTCAAGCCGGCTATCTGTGGTATAGGTTTTGGGATTATTTGCATTATGCTCTGATATCTACAGTATACACTGACAACAATCTCTTGACTCACATCCTTACTACTGCCAGACCAAGTGCTGCTGGACACAGATGGGTTGGTGAGCTGGCTGACTTTCTCTTTGACATAAAGTACAGGCCAGCGAAGATGAACATAGATGCTAACACTCTGTCAAGGTACCCTGTGACACTTCAGGGTGGCATGAAAGAGCACAGAGACTATGTTACCTGAAGCAGTTCAAGACAATGATGCACCTTGGGTCGCAGCATCTCAGCTGAATGATAAGGATGCAGATGTGGTACCACCAGAGAATGTTTCCAGTGTTACACCAGAAAACATCTGTCCAGCACAGCAAAGCCGAGACTATGAGTATATCCTAACCGTAGCTGACCACTAAATAGCTTAAAAAGATGTTTTAAAAAGTCATTTTGGACTTCACTGTATGTATTGTTATAGTATGATACTGAAACATGTCACTAGACAGAGTAAATAGCTTGATAAGAGCATAAAAATCTGCGCTGGACACAGGCTTAAGTTTTCTGCTTCTTTTACAGGTGGGTTCAAATCCCTCAAACTGGCATGCAGGCACCCCAGCATAAGTGAAAAGAGTTGTTGTGAATCCTTGTTGATAATGTGTCGCATTTAGAGTTGAGCAGTTTTGCTGTAATCTCTTTCAATAGAGATGTTTACATATAGACGGTTATGCTAGCTGTTGCTAATGGGTGTGTTAATGTAGAGGGTTTTGTTTGCTTTGTTATGTTAACAAATCTGATGATAAATAAAGTTATATGGAAGCTGTTTTATGCTCTCCCCATATAAGTGAGTTAATGACTATAGGGGGGATGGAAATATAGCTATTTGTGACTGGAGTAGAAATAATATGACAGAATAAATTCAGCAGTTGTGCTGAACACAGGCTGAAGTTTGTATGTACAGACCAGTAACACTGGCAGATTTGAACATCTCATTTTCAAAAACTAGATTCAGTGTAAAAAGTGTAAAAGCCCCCCACCACAGTCTGATCTAGACTATTTTAATTACTTAGTATTCAACATTATTGTAGTTACCATTAGTATCTATTGGTTTTATTTTTGGTATTATTTTATTTTTATTCTATTTTGCACTTGTTTTTTATTGTACAATTGAAGGTATGTATTTCACCATGATTATACTTAATCTGGTGGTATGTGGCAAGTAAACTTGAAACTTTACAGTGGAGCAGCTCAATTGGAGCAGTTATGGGTGAAGTGCCAGGCTTTCCCCACTTATATTTATTTGGCAAAACTATGTGGAAAACCATGTAGACTTTCTGATCACATTAGAAAGCATATCTCTAACCATGTCCACAAAGTATCTTCAAGATACTTAAGTTTAGGTGCAAATAAGCTATGTTTTATCATCACATTGTTTTTTTTTTTGTTTGTTTGTTTTTTGTTTTGTTTTTTTTATGAATGTGCGCACTGGTAATGGCTTGTCAGAAGCTAGAACATAATGTGCAGTTACTTGTTTTTGCATTGCTGCTCTTGCATGCTTAGCAAAGGAAGCCTGACATAAAGCTTTTGCCTGTTTTGACTTTTTGTTTCCATTAAATACACCCCCACCGAAGAAATCCGTGAAGCAAATCTTGAAAAAACAGTGAAAACAGGAAGTTCAAGCACATTTTGTTACAGCAGCGCATGATATCCATTCCGGTGATTTACCAATATGGCAGTGACAAACGCCCTCACACTTTTTGAGGTAAGACAATGATTAATCACTGTTGAAGTAAATGGTAATTTGTTGTTGACAACCTGTTTATGTATACAGTGGTTCATTCTTTTAGATATCCAGATGTGGCATGTGTGGATGATCAGTTTGTGTTTTAATACCCTTAGAAAAATGGATGTCATAGTAAGTAACAGTCTTTAATTAATTTAGCATTTATACTATATATTTTAAATTTTTTAATTTTTTTTTTTAAAATTTTAACAGCTAGTAGATATCTCTCAGTAGCTATAATCCACTGCTTAAGTCAGTGTAATATAACATTTAAACATTTTTTAAGCCTCGGCCACAGTTTTTAAATAGATGCTAAGATTAACATTCATTTAAAATAAAAAAGTTAATAAATAAAATTTTATTTACTACAGTAGTTTGACTTATTGAACCATAAAAATGCTCCTAAACAGATGTGGTTCAGTTATACTAGGTGTCTACAGCTTCTTTCCTGTTGACTCACCAGGGAAATACGAGAGGAAGATGGTATACATCTTACATATATATTTTTTTTCATAGTAGCTCTCAGGGGACCCAGGGACGCTTTACACACACGGAGGCAGACAAAAAAAAACACAGCAGAAGTAGCAGTAGCAGAAATAAATTCTGAGAACAAAGGTGAAAAAGAATGAAGTAATAATATATTTAGATATTACTATATAGTATAAATTAAAATAGCAATTAATTTAATAATTTAATTGATTTAAATGGTTAAAAACAATAACTTTAGCTGATCAGCAGTGCTGTTACTTGTAATATGAATCAAATGTACAAATTTGATCATTGTAGCACAAGTTAAATAATGAAATGTTGTTAAAACATTGTGATTTAAGAGAAGGTTACAATATAGTAATGATGACGAGGTTAAGGCTTAGGAGATCTTCATACACCAAAACCTTTTTTTACCAGCCTAACCTCATTCAACAACTTAGATTTATCATTTAGTTAGTGATTGTGGGAAAATGCCACTTTTGTTAGTTTACAACCAAAGTGGGAAGTTTGGGCATATTTTCCCTAAAACCATAACTGAATTACTGTTAAGGGGAAGTGAAAAAAATCTGGTCTATTCAGTGTTTCCTACAGAACTATTTGGATTTGAAAACTGCATGTAACAAAGAATACAAACAAGGTAGTTACTCTGTAATTATTCATTTTTCATGTCATTATCAAAACAACTATTGGAATTTAGCCAAAATCAATCGAGTGTCCAACTGTGTATTGAATAACACACAGAGATTCTCATTCTCACTTTGTGATACTTGAAATGAATATTTCATCCTCTTTGTATTTACAGCGGACGGACTTTGAGGACCTGGAAAATTATACATACGACCCTGATGATACAGGCGACATGACCTGTGATTTTGATAAGATGTCCTTTCAAGCAGTGTTCCAGCGTGTGCTTTACACCTTGATCCTTCTGCTGGGTGTTGCAGGGAATGGCCTGATGATAACCATCCTCCTGAGACGTTGGCGGCTCCTGCGCATCACCGAGATCTACCTACTGCACCTTGCCCTGGCTGACCTCATGCTCCTTCTCACGTTTCCTTTTGATCTAATTGAGACTGTCAATGGTTGGATCTTCGGGGAGTTTCTCTGCAAGATGACAAGCTTGATGAAATGTCTCAACGTTCTCTGTGGGAGTTTTCTTCTGGGTTGCATTGCGTTTGATCGGTATTTGGCAATTGTTCGCGCTATTCCTAGCATGCAAAGTCGACGTCCAAAAAGAGTGCACCAAACATGCATTGTATTATGGCTGATCTGTTTGTGTTTATCAGTACCCAATATTGTTTTTTCTTCTGTGGGAACTACGGATGAGGGGACCTCCTGTTACTTTCATCATCACGGTATTCATGCAAACAACTGGGCTTTGACCAGCAGAGTACTTGATCATCTGTGCTTTTTCCTACCTCTAGCTGTCATGAGCTATTGTTACACAGCAGTGGTAGTTACTCTGTGCAAGAGTCAGAAAAGCCAAGCAAAGCAAGGAGCAGTTCGACTGGCTTTACTTGTCACACTCGTTTTTTGTTTCTGTTGGTTACCATATAATATCACCTTACTGATATCAACTATGGTGAACCTGGAGGTTATCTCAATTAAAACCTGCAGATTTACTTTTCATCTACAACAAGCCCAGACTGTGACAAGGAGCCTGGGTTTCTCACACTGTTGCTTGAATCCTTTCTTGTATGCCTTTGTTGGGGTGCGGTTTCGCAATGAACTACTGCGGTTACTTTGTAGATTAGGCTGCAGCCAAATTTGTATGCCTTTTATCAGAACTGAGGGCCACAGTCGACCATCTATTTCAGATGGGGTAACGACCACCAGCACAGTCTTCATCTGATCAAGTCTTACATAGTGTCACATGTAAATGAAAGACTCTGTTCTGTTCTACAGTGTTGCATTTCTTATGTTGGAAAATGTTTTCTTTTGTGTTCTGATAATGTAGTACCCATTGTTACTTCGATTGCATTTAAAAGATGTTTTATTTTCCCTGTAAAGAAAAAAAGTTATTGTTGGTTAAAATCTGTTTTTGCTTGTATTTTAGATCCTGGTGATTAACTGAATAAAAATTTCATATATTATATACTGTAACTGTGTCCCCTTGACAGTATCATCAAACAGTAATTGACAACACAATAACCAATACTACAGCCACCTTAGAGATCATTATTATTCTATTTTTAGACTTCTATTAAAACAGTTATACAGAACAACTGCAAACAATCACAAATTGCATCTTATATACAGCAAGTATATTATATATGTATATCATTGATATATAATAATGTTGTGCAAAGGAATAATACATATATACAGTATATATAATTCCTTTGCTCAACAGTTTGGTAGTTGGAGAAAATAAATCAATGATATTAAAGCAAATAGAAATTTGAGGCACTCCTCTCCTGACTGCCACTCTGTTCCCACAACAAATACACACATCTTTGAAATATACATATTTTACAGTATTTTAGAAAATGGCTTCAGATTTGTTATTGAACTGTTTTACAGTGTTTTTAAATATTAAATTTTTTCTAAATCAGTTATAATCCAAAATTTAAAGAGTATCGCTGATTTCTTATTTTTACAGTTCCTCTTTTCAAACAACTGCGAGAATAATATTAAAGAAAAAGAACTTGGACACGATGGGAAGGTAACCTCGAGGACACTTTCTTTTTTTTTCTTTTAACAGTTTATGTGAGCTGGATCAGAATGGCATATTGGCCATACCACCGGGGCCATAGCCAATTGGATTGTCCAGAGACATTCCACGCTGTCTGAGAGACTGAGGGCCCATCATACCGGACTGTGGATGGGAGGGGCCCATCATGGGACCCTGAGGGGACATTAGAGGACCCTGTGGGCCAAAGGGATCCCCTGGCATTGACATGCTTCGCTGCTTAGCCTGCATCATCATAATGTTTTGCTGTGCCATCAGATTGTGTGGGTGCTGCTGAGAGGGCATCATGCCAGGGTATGGATTGGAAGGATGGTGGAGAAGGCCGCTCGCCATCATGGCTTGCTGTTGCTGGAGTTGCTGCTGGGGCACCATGCCTGTCCTTCCCATCATATGTCCAGGGGGACACATGGGGCTCATGCCCCCACCAGAAACCATACCCCTAGACCCCCCCTGAGGAATGCTCATGCTTTGGCGTATTCCACCATGTGAGGGGTGAGGTGGCAGCTGCTGTTCCGCCATCATATTCTGTAGGTTTGCTAAGTGGGGGTTGGATGAAGGGCCGCTGCTGTGTGGTGGGCCAGAAGAAGACAGCTGTTTGAGAAGCTGCTGTGGAGTCTGTTGCTGAGGTGGTGCCCCATGATGTGGATTCTGATGTGGGTCACTCTTAGGAAAATACTGAAGAGTGCTACTGGGCTTGTCAGAAGGAATGATGCGGGAGAGATCAAACTCAGGGATCCCTGTGTGAGTGGGTCGTATGACTTCACTTAAATCTGGGCCATCCCCCATGGGCAAAGGGGCAAATGAGTCTGAGTGAGTGGAGCGTTGGTGAGGATGACCCTTGCCAAGAAGGTGTAACTGCTGAGGCGGCAAAATATCCTCATTAGACTGAGAGAAATTCTGTGACATTCCTCCAATAGGGGAGTCCATGGGCCCATGAGGTGGTGGCTGGATTCTAGGAAAACCTGCCATCTGGTTCTGAGATATAGGTGAAACATTGCAATGCCCCATTCCGTCAGGTGCACCTCCTCCCATCATGGCAGAATTCATTGCGGTCATGCCCATGTGGTTTGGAGAAGAAAGCACAGGTCCTGAGGCATCATGAGAAAGGTGCTGCGGACCTTGGCTTACAATACCCATGGGGCTTTGTGGACCACTGTGGGGACCAATGGAGCCCTGGGAGACAAGTATCTGGGAGGACTGAGGGTTCCCCATGTTTCCTGGTGATTAAAAAAAACATGAAAAATGACATTATTGACATTCCAGAACAGACTATTATCTTAAAACACTAAACTTGTGAATTGGAGCCTACTACATTTTCAAACAGTGCTGCCTCTAAAAATTAACACACTTCATTCATTAAATAACACACTGAACCAGGGTTATTCTACTGCTTACTTTTCATACCTCCAATGCTGACACCAGATAGAAGAGGTCGATCTGGCAGCATCTCATCATCGGAAGTGGCAATTGTTTTGATTGCATCATGGTAGAGAGGAGTAGAACTGGGCATGGCATACTTGGACATCTGAGACATGATAAGAGATAAAGGATTCTGAGTTGGAGGGGCATCGGGAGAAGAAGTAAATGGCATACTAGGATTCATAGATCCTGGCTGGCTAATAGGAGTAGAGTTGGAACTCCTGGGAGGAAGTGATTGGCCTGCAACGACAATAAAAAAATCATTACTGTCACAACAATATAAGGAACAGCACTGATGATGATCCAGCATAATCTTGGATTCTGAGTGTACCTGTCTCAGTAGAACTACTTCCACCATTGCCCACCACCTTTCCACTGGTTGGACCGCCTGGACTTGGATGAGCTGTTTTAGGAGACGCCCACCCTGGAGAGCCCACAGCCATAGCTGGGGACTTAAGTCGTCCAGGAGAGGCAGATGGAGAGTGCAACACAAGGTTAGAAGACCCCATTACCTGGGGAGACTTCATGGAAGCGGAGGAAGGAGTCCCAGCACCAGACGCAGGTGGAAGAGGAGGGTGATGCCCTGCTGAGGAGATCTGTGAGGGTGACTTCAATCCTGGAGCAGAGGGCGAAGGCAGAAGAGGGGATGGCTCTTGGTTGAGGGATGGAGACTTAAGGTGATGTTGAGGAGGCACTGAAGGGGAGGTCAGGGGGTTAACATTGATTGACAGATCAGAAGGGTGTCTGGTACCAAGGTCTGCTCCCCTGAGGTTTCCAGCCATCGGCATATGACTAAGACGTGATGTACCTCCCATTTGATTGGGACCTTGCTGGTCAGGCCCAAACATCTCAGGGCCAGGTTGTTGAAGGTAGGGCCCATCCACTTGTCCACCAGAGAAGGGACCTTGGTTGGGAAACTGGAAGGGGCCATCAGGTCCGGGGATAATTCCCTTATTTACTCCTCTTCCATTCTGTGAGGCCCTGATTCGTGAAATATCTCCAGGGTTAAACATCTCACCTAAAGCCCCCCCTACTGCAGGACCTCCTCGGAGCTTCTGAGATAGCATCATCTGCTGTTGTTGCTGAACATTCATCTGTGGGTTCATATTCATAGTGATGTGGCTCCCCAAAGGAGAATCCACCAAGTCTCTCATTTGAGGACCACCTCCAGGAGAGCCCATAATCTCCCGTGAGCCTGGAAAGTCCATATGATCACCTCGATTGGAGGGCGGACCTCTACCCATTGGAAATTCTGGACCCCCAGGATTGTCCATAATTCTTGAGCCAACATTGCTTTGTTGCTGTTGTTTCGCTAATCTATCAAGTTCAAACCTGGGAAGCCCTTGCATCTGACGTTTTTCCATTATGCGAAACATTTCTTCATGAGTTAAAAGATGCTCAGGGTCACCTTGCAAGTGCTGAGGAGGTCCACCTGGGTAGCAGCCATGAAAAGAACCTCCACCACCCATGTTGTTAGGCATATCATCTAGCCAAATCATTCCTGGTCTGGTGGGTCTTTGGGGTCCTAAACCCTCCATTGATAAAACTCCCCCTGTACTACCAGGAAATCCCCCTCCCCCAGGGGGTCCTCTCTGCATCTGTCCCAGCATCCTTGGGCCACGGGGACCCTCTTGGTGCATGTCTATCATTCGTGCATTTCCGCCCACTCCTCCTCCCATAATATTTCCAGGACCCCACTGCTGGTCTCCAGGCTTACTGTGGTAGGGAGGAGGGGGTCCCCTCATCATCATAGGACCACCATGCATACCCATCTCGCTCATCATTCTAAAGTGCTGGGGATGTGTGGGGGGTTGCATATCTTGTTGTCGTCTCTTCTCCAGGTAGTATTCTTCTTGAAGTTTCCTCCATGCCATTTGCTCTGGGGTCAGCCCTTCTGGTCCAAGTAAAGGACCCATGTCAACCCCAGGTGAAGACAGCTGGTGATGGGGGTGTTGTGATAGGTTATGGTGAGAGTCTATTTGAGGGCTATCAAGGGAAGGGCCACCAAGAGACTGTGTTTGGGAAATGATGGACTGGAGGGGTTCTTCATATTTCTTAATCCCTCCCATTGATAGCATATTACCACTACTGCAATTTCCAGAGGTATTAGTACCACTGTCACCATCTTCAATAATACCACTTCTGTCAGTATTGTTGTTATTATTTAGGTTAGAGGAGTTATTACCAGCATTGCTGTTGGGGCCTCCTGTGTCTCCAGCTCCACTCGCTCCACTGCGCAGAAGCAGTCTCTCTATGTCTCTCAGTGTCTGCAAAGAGCGTTCCCTGTGTTCCAGCTGCTCTTTGGAAAGACCATCAGTCTTTCCTGGGCCACTCCTCTGGCCTGTATCACTCTGTAAGTGTGCAGATAGGATTGAGGGACTGCCTGAGGGGGAAACAGTTGCAACAGGAAGAGTCATAGCGCCTGCACCCTCCCCATCTTCAGTTCCTGGGACTGGGCCAGCAGGTGTGGTGATGCTTCCTCCCTCTGGCCTATGGGCAACAATGCTGTTATTGCTGGAGGCTCCGCCAGGTCTCGCCTGAGAGGATTCATTATCTGAGTGTCCTGCTGATGACGGTGTCCCTGCAAGATGCAACGGGCCTCCAACTCCTGCAGAGGCTGGCCTTGGAGTTCCACTTTGGGATTTAGGGGTGCCTGTGGGTGGAGAGCCACTGGAGTTTACCTTCTCAGATAGGTTAGGAAGCTTCCCTGATGGGTGACCCTGTGGCAGATAAAAGGAGAAAAATGAAAATATTCAGGCTGTTAAAATTGTATTACTACTCCTGCAATTACATTAAACATTTTAGAAGTAGTTGTTTAACTGTAGTTGTTGTGTATAATTTATTGTCTATTTGGTCATTTGCCAAGGGAACACAGTCACACAGAGTGCCTTTCACTTTTTCAATTATTCAAAACTGTTACAACAACTTCTAATGAAAACAGGAACAAAGAGACCAAAATAGCTAAACAAATTAACCTTTCAGCACAATTTGCACATGTGGTCTTTACTGTGGAAACACTTTCACTCCCCAGAGGTTTAACATGGTTACAAGAATCTTAACATATCCTTTTGTTTGCTGCTGAGCTGTGAATGTCTGACCTGCTCCAGTTTGGTGCGTGGAACATTTTGCTGGTGAAACAGAAGGATGGAATCAGTCTGTCCTTTCATTACTGCCTCTGCAGCACTGTCAAATAAATGAACCCATATTATAAATGAAATGCATTTGTGTTATTCAATATTGATCTCAATCAAAATGCAAAAAAGTTTATTAATAAGATAAAGAAGATCTGTCACTTCCTACATGTCAGGCTTGTAAATAGCTCTCACCTGTTAGCTAGGCTGGTTGTGAAAACATACACCACTTGCTGTGAAGGCTGTGGTGGCTCTGGCTTTAGGCCTGGTCCAACTCCACATCCCACTACAGGACCCCCAGTTTCAGACAGGGGCCCTGCAGACAAGCGATCAGAGAGCCCCTGGACAGGACCTGCCAACCCACGCTCCCCTGTGAAAAGTCAGCAGCACACTGTTTTAATTAGTCTGAAGTGGTGTCTTTGTTTATACTGGTTATATCAGCACATCATTTTGGCTCCAACATTCAAACACTAGATGGAGCTAAAACACATGTAAAGTCAAAGAAAATGACAGTATGGCACTCCTAGCTGACACCCTCTTCCTTTCAGTGTGTTCAGGATATGAAAACATCATTTGATAATTCAGAGTTGAAACCTGTTTATTTCACAGTAAATAAAACTGAGACATGGCAGGGGCTTTCTATTTGTAATTCATGCTGCCTTTACAGTCACAGAGACACTATTCTTGGGGAGGTTTGTGCTACATTCAGACAACAGTAACATGCAATGTATTTCCCCCTCCATGGAGGCTGACAGACTCACGGTGGGTCGCAGTGTGTGGCTTGTCTTCATCTTCCTCTGTGTCAGGTCCAGAACACCATTCATCTCCACTATAAGGCTGTTTCTTCTCCAGAACACAGCGCCGCTTACTGCGCATAACACCCTCTAGAGGATAATACACACATATCAACACTGGGATAGCAACTGTCATAGTATTGTCCTTTTAAAATGGTATCATTAATGCATTTTCTTTTTTATCTGTTCTAATGCAGTTTACTTTAAACCTGAATATGACTCTAAGAATTGTAAAGTCACTAAATCAAGCTGCATCATAAAATGATAGTGTATTTACATATAATCATGTAAAATTATGTCTTATTTTAACTTGATATACAGCATGTCTCTGTGAACCAAACATTAAAAACATTGCTATAAGGTGCACTTTGGTCTGTGCTTGATTCATTTCCTCTGATATGCTCCTACTGTTGTGACCAGAAAGTATATTAATACTTTTTGCTTTCTCATTTTGTCCTGTCATTGACAAAGCTCATATACAGGCCTAGAACAGCAATGATATAAAGTAGAGAAGAAATGTGCTCATTTTGTCTGTGCAAAACATAAACATTAGTAAATACTCAAATAAAATTCACATACATTTATTTTCTTAACTTAACTAAAATATAAAAAAACTTGCAGGTAGAAATGAAAGACTGCAATCATGTACAGCTCTGTTGATCTCTGTACTGGCTGTCTTACAATAATATGCCATGCATGCAAATCACATCTGCAGATGCAATGCTTTGAGAAGCATGTGCTGGGCCCTCTCACATGATGCAATTATGATTTTGTGGATGCACAAGCTGCTGTGCGCCAGTGGGTGCAAACAGCTGCAACAAATATGAACCAGGTTTAACATTTCCATATGGTAACCTGTACTAGAAGTGCAAGAACCAACTTCTGACAGCAAATACAGGAACAGGTTTAAACTCCAAATGGTGACAGGAAAGAAAAGTACACTGCCAATTTCATAATTCAACATCTTACTGACTTTGTGGCAGAAAACTACCTTCATCAGATGAGCTTGGGTAACCACAGGCTTTAAAGACTTTGACAGTACAGTAAGGAAGGAAGTTTGCAGTGATAATACAGAGCAGCAGAGGGAGGACTGCTACCTCACAGAGAGGCAGTATAAAAGAGCTGACCTCTTGTCTTCTGTGAATCTGTTTGTGTTGTTACCAGCAGAAACTGGTTTATCTTAACAAGAAAGTCTGCTGCCACAGTCAGACTATTTGTTACTAACTCTCTACAGGTTTCCAGGTTTGGTGGCAGAGTGATTTTTAAGTAAAAAGGAAGGAGGCTTGTGTTTCATTTGAACGCACTTTTGTTTTTCCTACAGGCAGAAATTAGATCACAGGGAACAAGAGAGAAAGACAGAGAGAGAGACAGAAGGAGGGTGGGTGTGTGTGTGTGTGTGTGTGTGTGTGTGTGTGTGTGTGTGTGGAAGGGAGAGGTCAACTGGAACCAGAAGAGATTTCACTTCAAATGATCCACCCTATCTTTCATTCTCTCTTTCTTTCAGCCCTTATTGCTCTTTGTGTTGGAACCCCGCCTCACCCTCCGAGTTTCTCAAGGTGTGTGTTTGTGTTTGAATATGTGTGTTTGTGTGTGTGTGTGTGTGTGTGTGTGTGTGTGTGTGTGTGTGTGTGTGTGTGTGTGTGTGTGTGTGTG
>JBAJHX010000049.1:3940296-3965217 GCA_037176925.1 Amniataba percoides | reverse complement strand
GTGTGTGTGTGTGTGTGTGTGTGTGTGTGTGTGTGTGTGTGTGTGTGTGTGTGTGTGTGTGTGTGTGTGTGTGTTTAAGGAGGAGGTTAAAGTCATGTACAGGAAGCCCAGATGAGTTTCACATTAATGTCATTTGCAGTCAAACGCTCACGTGAACACACGGGCTTAAATAAGCAACAGCAAACATATGCAAATCAAACTCTTTATACTAAAACCACCTAATGACAAATGTTTACAGGGAAGCTCACAAAAAGGAACTTTAAAGTCTTCCCACCCACTCACTGCCTCCTGCTTTAATAACAAACTCTCTCGACTTACTAAGTTTTCACAACCTCATGAACTGTCACCCTCTCTCTCTCTGAGCTCTACAGAAAGCCCAGATGCTTTTTCATCTGAGACACGTCACTGAAGCGCGGGCATGGCACAAACTATCAAAAGCCGGGGGGAAATTCTGACGCTTCACTGAAAGGTCAGGGCATTTCAGCAAGAGAGAAAACAAGTTCTTCTGTCCTCTCGGTCCTTACATTCACTTCCTGTTGTGGAGGTGGTGAATTCACGTAATCTGGTCTTTCGGGTTAAGATTCGTCTGATAGGAAGGTAAAGGAAGTGAACTTCTGCATACTAACAACAGGAACACGGTGTCTGTAAGTCCCAGATGCTGACACAGTTTCCTCTGTGTGTGCATGCTTTACCTCCTTTGGCATCTGTCTCCAGGGCCGGAGGAATGGCATTTCTTGATTCACCAGAGTCGATGGACACGCTCCGCTCCCGCTTCGATTTGGTTTTCAGCATCCCGCCGACGCCGCTCACTGATTGGCTTACAGCCTTCAGCCCAGGGTTGCCATGGGGAATCTGGTTGGTTTTGACCCCATGGCTCCCAACGCCAACCCCCTTTGGACCCAGGTGGGCAGCGGCTCCCTGCTGCTGCTGAGCCTGCTGGTTCACGCTGGGTATTTGGGATCTGCTGTCACCGGTGACCTGCTTGCCATGATTGGCCAGTTTATTGTCCGGGTGCATTTGATTGGCTGGTGATTGAGGCGGAGGTCCTGTGCGGAGAATGGCTGCCCGTTTTTCAGTGGAGCTCACATCGCTTACAGGCGACACTGATGGAGAAAAGAAAAATCATGATCAGTACTTCAAACTAAAATTCTGTGTTATTCTGTAGAGTTGAAAGAAAAATTCAGATCCTTCTCCACTTATCTGGCAGTAACACAAATCTGACCATATATTTGGAAATGTGAAATGATTAACTAAGACTATTTCAAGCAAAACACACTTTCACTAAACCTATTTTAGCTTGTATTTTTTTTTCTAAATATAAATCTAATACAGGGCCTGTAATAAATGGATGACTGACACCAAACATCTCAGCCTTTTCACTCACCTCATCTCACCCAGACGCTCAACTGATACACTGCCATGCTGCTCACCAGGACACTTCACTGACCACACATGGACCTGCAGGGCGGGGGTAGAGGGGGTGGGGGGGAGTGATATCATCAGTGAAGCAACATAGCAACCTTTACAGTCAGAGCTGTCAGTCAGTCGAGAGTGTGTGCGTCCTCGGGCGGCGGGTCAACATCAAATTCATGAGAAGGAAGACAGAAGAGAAAGCCAAAAGGCTGATTCGAGACCAAAGCCGCAGAGACGCGGTGAGGTAACTGTTTCTTTAAGAGAAAGGGAGCAGAGACCGAGTTTGAGCCGGGGGAGGGACCTGCAGCTCAGAAGTAGATCAGCAGTGTTTTAGGTCCCTCCCCCTACCAAACACTTTGCAAACCACAAAAACTCCACCACACATTCCACAATACTGTCTGTAGCAATACCTGTCGCTCCCTCCTTCACTCAGGCAGTCTCGTTCTCTCAGTTTAACACTTTGCCATTAAGCAGAAAAAAACTCATTACCTGCTTATAATAGATTTTAGTCTGGCTCCATTTAGACACGCCACCAAACTGCCTAACTTTCAGTGTTTATGAGCATTACCTGCATTTGTTTTTATTCTATTTTGGTGTGATCTGAGAGTCCAGATGTCTACGTCTAGCTTTATTGGAAGTTGTAGGGAAAGAAAACAGCTTTAAACCCGAGCAGGATTCAATCTCAACATTAAGGATGGAGGACACCTCCCAGCACAAGGCTTCATTTTGGGTTCAAGTCCATAGCTGCAAGCTGACGCCCTCTTGACACCACCACCTGCCTGTGTCCATAACCCCAAGCTTCTGGTTTTAACCTTTGCAACCGGCCTGTGCTTCTGTGTGTGCTGAAGAATTTGTTTTGCTGTCTACAAACTAGTTTTCCGGCTGTCTGTTCCACAAAAGCTGCCTGCGCTCAGAGCATTAAGCATTTCTTCAGTATTTGCAGGTCTCAACAGGACCCTTCCACACCTGTTGCTGGTGAACAATAGTTGGTCAAAACAGTCATCACGGCCTGTTCGAAAACATCCAGCCGAGATATTTGGCACAATGCACGTCCCATGTAAACATTTCCACTGATATCCAGTTTTGGCCGATGACACAGTCCCACCGCTGCACACGGTGTAGTCAGGCCGGTCGGCTGTCTCGCTCTAACAGAACCATCTGTACCACTCACTCACCTTGACAGGTAATGGTAAACACAATGCTGTAATTAGTCATTAACTCGCAGAGGCTAAGTCAGCACAGAAAGGTGCCTTGTTCGCTGGCTGAGGACTTCATCACTCATTAACTCAAAACGGGGACAGTCAGACGTCGCTCCTGTTGACAAAGTGTGACTCACCTGCTTTGTGTAACACAAAGTGGAGGTAGACTAATCATATGGCGAGTTGCTGACCTTCGAGTGGACAGTTAAGAAAAGATAGGCATATCTGAAGTGAACACCAGTCTGCTAAACATCAAGGATTTGTGCTGCAGGAGAAAAGCTTCATATGCAGTCAACTTTGGACTGCATAAGAAGTCTGAAGCAGGTACAAGTTACTGAAAGGTCTCGTAATTGTTGTGTCTCACTTGAGCATTTTGTAAACCTGGAGTTAGGCCTTGCACTACCATTATCCCCACTCCTTGCCACGTGTATGGAGCCTATATTTAAGCAATCAGCCACAAGGAACATTACAGTGAACAGATGAAGCCTTTTTCAGACTGGATGAGTTTTTACTTTGAGAATTTGGGGGTTTTGTGAGGCGGTAATACATCAAAGTACCACAGCTACTCAAACTAATCTGCCCTTCATGAGTGTCATAGTATGTAATAGGTGTTGATTGTTCACCTTTTGCAATAGTAGCTAAAGAAGGTGCTAGCGTGACTAGCAGTTTTTGGTTAACACATTAATGTTTAACCTAACTGTTGTGTGGCCACAGGTCTCAAACAAAGCAGGTTTCCCTATTCAAGCCAAGAAGTTCTATTTGTGCAGTGCTGTTTACAGGCTTCAAAAATTATTTTATTTGGATCGGCCTCAAGACCCAGTTAGTGTTGCAACATCTGGAGAACAGTGCTTCAGTGATTCAACACAATCACCCATAATGTAGGAGTTTTTAGATGAAATCTGTCACATGGAGGATCTGGCTTTGAGGATTCAAAACAATATTTTCAGAGAACAAATTACGAACCTGAGCAAACAAATTAAGTAATTTCATGTTACATGTTATTAATTTGAGGCCTATTAATCTGAAAATCCTCTGTCATGACTACATTACACAGGCGATCTTTCAACTTATTATGCAACTTGTTGCTCCACTGATGAGTTCACATTCACAATAATTACATGCTGTAAGTCAGAAAAAAGGAAAAATGCAAAGATGTTGGAGCGCTTTTACAGGTATTGTTAGTTATTGCGCAGCAGGACAGATACAAGCAAAAGCTGACTTGTATGTTCCCCCATCAGTTCTCATTTTTGTTTATAAAAAGGCATCAACTAATCAGACACACCTTAAGCACCAACATTAAACTTAATTGGTGTCATCTGCATTCATTAAATCCTGACCTCAACACACGAACATAACAAGACATT
Organism: Amniataba percoides; assembly: GCA_037176925.1. Classification (NCBI taxonomy): domain Eukaryota; kingdom Metazoa; phylum Chordata; class Actinopteri; order Centrarchiformes; family Terapontidae; genus Amniataba; species Amniataba percoides. The sequence continues at coordinate 3,961,241 of JBAJHX010000049.1, read as the reverse complement.
TAACAGCTGAGCTCGAGAAATGATTAGCACTTAATTATGGTGACATTTGAATGATGGAATTAAATCAAATCAACCTGGTTGCTATGCAGTTAATTTGCAATAAAAATCAAGGTTGTAAAATCAAATTTAATGTCCCTTAAGGGAGGTGTTCTCTCTTTCTCCCCCTCCTCACATCCAATCATCTGCCATAGCAGGTCTGAATGGCGAATTTTAGTCTTGCCTTTGTGTTCGTGTTGACAAGGTTGCAGCTCTCCATCTGGCCTCACAGGCTGTAGCTTTCCTTATCAAACTGGGTCTCCTGCAGTTCTCGTCTAATGGTTTAACAACTTCTCAGTGGCTAGAAAACATGCTGTTCTCATATATTTGTATCTGCAGGTCCACAATGCTAACTGCACTTCTTCACCCGACCGTCTGAGCACTTTAACCGACAGATAAGCTACACAAGAACAGAAGTAAAATGACCAACATCTGACAGTAAACATGAAAGTCTTTCAAGAATTTCTCACCCAAGTTATAGACTTCAGCCCACTGCAACCCTGAAAAGGATAAGCAGAAAGGGGTGATGAAAGGATGGTTAGATGAAACCTGATTAAGACCAAAGTTTTACTGTGAAAAAGAGCAGAGTTTGGAAATGTACAAACCTCAGTTTAGCTTGTTACGTAAAGGCCACCGACTCCTGTGATTAATCACACATACCTGCCGTGTACAGACACTGACTTATTTATTAAATATTTAGTAAAACTGTACAGCAGTATTTCATGATGATCTGTTATAATGTCCCACGCCTTAAGGTAAGGATCTAAGATTTAAGGAGCAGCAGCCCAGAGCTCGGGGAAACGAGCAGCTCAGATGCTGAATGATGCGGAACAAACGCCTCAGTCCTCCAGAGAAGACATAAAATCAGAAGCAGCAAAGAAGATACTCATCATGTGGTGAAAGTCTGAGAAATGTCACTGGGAAACCTCTGAGTAGGCACAGGACAGAGCCTATTCTTTGCTCTATATCGTAGCAATACACAACCACACTTGCTCCAAGGCAACTTTTATAGGTGGTCATGCTGTTTGGAAGAAGAGATCATCTGTGATGCATGTTGTTTTCCAACTCAAAAGAGGGCAGAGAAGAAGAAATGCCATGTTCATGTTGTGAACAGAGGTCTACAAAAGGTCTAAGACGGTTTAATGTAGGCATACTCTGAATATCTATATTATCTGGATACGTTTGCCATTGTTATTTAAAACCTGGATCTTTAAATCTGCCACACGAACGGAAGAGAAAAGAGCTGCTTTTTTAGTGGCAAATAGTGCGCACAAATTAGTAACGTTTGCTCCTAAATGAATCACTTGTGTGCATGAATTAACAGGAAAGAAAAAATCTGCCATAAAATACATTTATGGGATGTCAAATATAACAGTGTTTACAGCTAGCAACTCAAATAACCCTGTATCTCCGTAAATAAACCCATTTAGACTGTCCATGGCTTGACAATGTTCACCATTTTTGCACTGCATTATTAAGTGGCACTTCTGCTTTCTGCAGCCACAATCAAGGAGAACAAAGACAAGTAATAATAATAATAATAATGATGATAATAATAATAATAAAGTCATCTGAAGGCATTGCTCTGTTAAAACTTAGTTAACTTCCTGCTTACACTCAGCCTTGGCTTTCCAGATCACCCACAACAACCTGTAACTTCTTTCCTTTCAGCTGAAAAGGCTGATGTAATTATTGAGGGAATGAATGAATGGTTTACAGATCATGTAGCACCAAACCTAATAGTTAAAAGCTCCTTGTAAAAATGGGTTTTCAGGACCTTTAAAATCAGATCTGGATGTTCCACAGCAGCCTGTAGTTGTACAAGAAAATGGGGGAGAGGCTCACTTTAAATTTTCATCATGTCTCACAGCGTTAGTGAATTGAACATTTTTCAACACTGAAGGCTGTTATGTCAAGGTGGAGCCATTTAAAAAAAGATGCCTTCAACTGAGGAAGGAGAGATAATCACTGTTTGCTGGGATCAAATGGTATCAAACAGGCTGGTGCCTTTGCTCGCAACAAAAAAACGTATTGTCTCCCGCTGAGCAAAGTAAGGTGTGTACAGTTAAGAGAGACATGCACGCCGCACAAAACCTATTCATGGCAATTTGCTACTGCCAACGCTCATGATGTGCACAAAATGGATGTCTCAAAATGAGCCCAGCCCAACTGACAACTGCTTATTATGTAGACAGATGTTTCTAAATCAAACTGTCCTGATCAAACTTTAATAAAATCATTATCTAACTGCTTGTTTCTCTATTTTAATGAACTCAAACAAACAATAATGTTCATGCCCTGATGTATATCATGTTGTCTTATTGCCTTCTTTTATGTATGTGAGGTAATTATTAAACCTTTAATCAAACATGTTGCTCATATTAAAGCTGGACACTTGTTTACGAAAAGTTGAGCGGTTATCTAATCACCAAATGTGTTGGGGCATAAAATGTTCTCCATAAGCCTCTCCTTATTTGACATTTTCACAAGTTGTTTGAGGAAACCAATTCAATTTAACAGCTGGACCGTGCGTCATGCCGCCGCTCCAAACAAATTAAGGAAATAATTCAATGAGTTTTAAAATCCATAGCGCGTGATCTTTACATACATCATGCCAATTCATTTAGAGCCATGATGATAAGTACATAGAAAGCGGGCCAACACACACAAACACACGCCTCTACATTCCTCCGACATCAGTGGAAACAAACATCACTGTTCTCCGCGCGGCCTGAAGGTTTGATAAATGATTTAAATGAATTTGCCAGAGGTATTTGCCTTTGAGTGTGGAAAATACTGGCTGTTCTACTAACTTTTTTCCCTCCAGCTGACCATCCAGGGATGTTGTATTCTAAGAAAATCAGAGTTTATAACCGCTGTGTGTATGTCAGTATGCCTACGGTAAGAGGTTGAGCTCCTATTTAGTCCCAGTGGGTCACACAGTACTCTGTATTTTTAGAGCGAGCTGGTATTAATAGATCCAGAGAGCCCAGGGAAGTCAGGGCCAACACTGAGAACAAAATATGAAGCCAAGTCCAAAACACAGATGCCACAGTGCTGCTCTGTGGGCCGACACCAGTAAACACTGGGGCCAAAGTGTTTAACAGTACTGATGAATGAATAATGTGTATGATGCAGGAGCACACACAGCTACACAGAGATGCACAGTTTAGGTTTTTTTTTTTCCCCCTTCCCACATCAGCTGGTTGACAAACTGCATTTGCACATGGCGCCAATCGAAATGCAGCCTAAGAGAAGGAAAATGAGTTAAATGTGCTGAGCCGCTGCACTCTCTGTCTCAGGACAAGGCCATGGCTAACACAACATGTATGACTGATAACAAGATAAATCCCCTGCGAAGGACTATTTTAAGGTAACATGCGGTCCTGTTCAGCTTTAATCAGCTATTATGGAGGTCTAACAGGCCAGCCACAACACACGTGTCACAGGACCATAGTGGTGATACTTGAACATAACGTAAGGATTTTTTTTGTTTGTTTTTATGTAAATGACATCGAAACATAAAACTGATGTTGGAAACTGCTGGTATGAGTGTTTTCTCCACAGGGCTAGTAGCTCACATGACAAACAGCACTGTCACTATATTTAACTGTTTCGAAAGTTTAGTCAGATTATATCAAAGCGCTTTCAGGTAACAGTTATAAATTTTCTCATTTGAACTCTGTCTTCATATGTGGCATTGTTTTTTTTCTTAAACGTTTTCACCGCAAATGAGTTTTCACCGCCTAACCCATAGTTTCCATCTGACCGTATTATGAATGCTTCATCTGAATGTCTAGCCGCCATCCTCTAGAAAGGCTGCATGTGGACATTTCTGAACAAATACTAGTTTTATAAAATAACGCGCTGCAGGAAACGGTTGTTTTCAAAGTGATGAGTCCATCATTTCTGAGTAGCATTTTCCACAATTCAATTCACTCAGCACTTAAAGAAACGCTCCGTTTTACACACACAATTCTGCGTTGCAAAAAAATACATATATTTTTCTTTTGCTACCAAATACTCAACCTCTCTAGCTCAAGTGCTGTTTCCTAAAACATTTATATAGCTTTGGTTTAATATACTCAAATAAAGAGTGCAGCACACCTCTGATGGGCTTCTTCGTCGCCTGCTTTTAAGTTACACATATGTAATGTGGGCTATGCGGCTGGTGTAATGACTCCCTTCATGTCCGCACTCACAAAAGGTTTCAAACAAACCCCAAGATTGGCACCTTTTTTACCACCACATACCACTTTCCACTGAGTGCAACAGACTGTATATTTCATCCACCTGTAGGCCTCCTCTAATAAACTTGTCAACTCTAAAGTGGACTGTGAAAAATCTTATGAAACATCATGTGATATGGAAAGGCAGAAATAATCATGCTACTCCACGATCACACTGACAATACACATGTTATAGTGCAATACAATAAGAGGTAAGGGGGCAATAAATGGTGTCATTTCTTTAAAATGTCTTGCTAACCTGAGCGTATTTCATTTACCATCTTTCATCATTTTGAACAACGTCCTCAGAGGACTTGCAGCTCAAGGACACATCTGAACCAGAGGAAAGGACTCTCAGCTTTGTTTTCTCTGTTCCTGCAGAGAAAAATCAGACTCACCTATTGAGGCAGCTGGTATGAAAGGAGTTTAATTTACATTATATATCATTCCTGTGGACAGAAAATACAGCAGAGTGCCGTCACTGTCTCCTGCGGTTTAGATCCTGCTAAGCTATGAGTGGTACTTAATATCGAATATATAACACTTTATATATAAAAAAAGGCTTAATTCAGTGAGAAGTGTCTGAACATAAAAGATCAGCTAATACATTTAATGCATTTTAAACTTTACAAGTGACACTCTGAACCTACTGTACAGTAAGCTGTTCTGCATTTCTGAGGGAAAAAACAACACAAATTGGGAATTTAAAGCAAACACAGGATGGCATGCAACTTTAGAAAAATCAACCAGGACGATGACGGGCCAGCTCCGCTAAGTTTAAAAGATGTTGAATCAGCTAGCAAGCCCCTGCCAACTCTCACTCATGGAAACCCAACTGAGACCAATTATGTGAAACTGCTTCCAAGTGACAGCCATCAGTACATTTTGAGTGATTATTGGTGCCAGCACCCAATAAAGTACACCCTTTGATGAATGAAGTTTCGAGATTTTGCATGCTTCTGTTGGAATCTATCAAACCAATGTGTAGAAAATATTCCCCTCAAGGGTCTCTTCAACAGCGAGACCACAGAAAGGTCACTTAATTGGAAAGCACCAACCTTCCATATGTGATAATAAAATGACTGATCCCACATTATGAACTGAGAAACTACAGCCCGCCTCGGTGAAATGATTTGATGCAGCTGGTGTGACTGGGTTTCTGCACAGAGACAGAAGATTCAAAACTCTTAGGAGACTATATTTGTATGCTGTCAGAGGCTGTAGGCAAGGAAAGGACACAACTGGAACTTGTTCAAAAAGTCTTGCGAGGAGAAAAAACATAAAGTGCGCTGCGTGTTTGGCATTTTTTGGTTAGAGCACTCAAGTGGGCCTGCTAAGAGAGAAACAGGCGGGAAACCCTGTTAGTGGATTATTGACCACATTCAGCCAGATCTGTTTCTTGCATTTTATAGCCCTTGTTATAACATTTTTTTTATTTCCCCCTCCTTCCTCATATCACACAGTTGTCTCCCAACATGCTCTTTGTATTTCTGCAGCCTGGCGTTGTGGGAACGCGTTAGTCTACAAGCATAACAAGAGGTTACTGCAGGTCAACGTGCACTGGAATAAACATGTAAAATCAAGGAGGCAGTCCAACGATCTAAACTTTCCATACTTTCGTTTTTGGAAGAAGTTAATCCACACACTGTTTACAAGTCTGTGATCTGCGTCTCAGCAAGCACTCACAGCTCTCAATCTGTTCAGTACTTACTTGCTGGGGGTAAACTGCAGTGCATTGTGGGACAGCACACAGGTGACAGCCAACACCAAAAAAAAAAACAAAAAAAAAAAGAAAGAAATCAGCACACTAAGGGGGTTGTGGCGGGTTGCTGTGGCAACAAAACATGTCACGGGGCAGAGTAAATATAGGCTAACCAGTAGGCGAAGTGCAGAGGAAAGGGCCTGCAACAGAGGAAAGGCCACAGACAAAAAAAAAGAAAAGAAAAGAGACATTTGTGAAGATCTCAAAGTGTCGCTGTCTTTTGATGTAACAGGCCTCGCTGAGCAGTGATGACAAAAGAGATGACCGAAGATGCACCTTTCCTTTCTGCACAGAACGAAAACATTATGAGCCATGAAAAAGAAGTGAATTACGCAGAAGCAAAAAGAAAGATGCATTAGCTAAAATATTACACATGAAGAGGGCTCTGTGTGAAAATAATGCACATGTTTGTGTCATGTAGAAAAGTGGGTGCTTTAAACAGGATTTATTGGCTATTCCAAAGAAACACTGATAAAAAACACTTCAATGGGCATAAAAATAAAAGAGGTATGAAGACTGCAGGCACCTAGTCCATGCTTTAGCCTCAGCTCAGGGACAGGGAAGTACTGGGCTCATTTTGTACAGAGGGTCAAGGGTTGTATCCTTTCCAACACATTCTGGGAAGAACGCCAACTAGAGCAAGGAAAAAGACTCAGTACGGCCTCAGCACAGACAGAAGGGAGGCTTTCACGGCGCAGAAGCAGTTGGAAAACGGGAGGCTGATTGACAGAAGTCACTTAGTGTTAAGCTGAACACAAACCCACCGCAAGACGACCAGCCTGTCCAATCATATGCAGCGTCTTGATGAAAGATCACCACCACTGAAAATCAGTGTAAAAATGCACTCCACACAATTTGTGGGTCTTCTTTTACATCCAACCTGGTCCTCAGACTTTGTGAAATAACTGAAGAGAGCTAAAAGTGTAACTCTTATTTCCCTGGGGAGCATTTCCAGGGATAAGCGCAGCATCTCCTTCCCAAAACAACACTGAACTAACCATAAACAGATAACAGCGACCTCAAGCCTAAACATAACCTCCCCCTAGATGAAATAATTTACTCTAAAATCAGCCAAATTAGGGAAAAAGTTACATCCAACCTAGAAATGGCCCTGTTGCGAGTTTTATCTGGTCATAACCAAACGAAAGGTGTCCTGAGCTGAACCAATGGTGCAAGTTGTGAGAAGCCTATGGCGGAAAACAGATGAAAGAAAGCCAAAGAAAGAGGATAATTCACCTGGGCTGAATAGTAATTGGATTGGGTTGTGATTATTGTAATGATACAACAAGGTGGGAAATTACCTCCAGATCATCAAAGTTTGCAGATGCTTGGCCTTTGCTGGCTAATTTACAGCGTCTACTCTCCTCTGTAAAGTAACCAACCATAATTTGAAAGAGATGGTCTCTAACTTATTCATTGGTAAAATACTGGGAGTGTTTTACAGTTTTTATGACATACCAACTGCAAGTAATAGCATGATGACAAAAGCAAAGGACGGTGAAGCTTAAAGAGATCGAGGTGGCGACAGATGAGCCTGTTTGTACATTTGTATGCGGCACACGTTGCAATAAACAGTGCTTGGTGGAAATAATGGTATACACCGTTAAAACCACACAAAGCTCCATGAGACCCACACAAAGATAAAATACTACTGTGCATTCATACAACAGGCAGCACAAGTCAAACAAGCATCCACCAGCTTGAGGAGTTGCATTTACGTACCAGCAAGTAACTATTTTTATGCAGTGGGTTCATGAATTAAAATGTCTGTTGCCTTTCCATTGCTGTGATCCATTGATCAGCATGTGAAATCAACAAGACCATCACTGATTTATAAATTTATGGATGAACCCTAATAAGCGAACACAAAAGCAGACAACATTGGTTAGTGTATTTGTTGCTCAGTGTTCATGGTGATTCATATTGTGTTGCAATAGTTCATTTCCAGACAAATAGATGACTTAAAAATCCCGCCTACATTGACGCCGTACTCTTTAAAAGGTAAAACAAAGTCAAGAAAGGTACCTTGAACTAAAATTGAATTGAGTTGAGTCAAGCTGTACCATTCAGTGGAAAAGCTTTAGAAACACCACTCTATACAAAACTTGGACAAAACCCTCAAGGTCCTGCTCACTTTTAATCACCAGCGTGCTTCTTAGTTGGAGGCATTAGTAGGTGTTATACAGATGACACAAAAAACTGGAGTTGGTTTGAGTGTATGAGGCACCTGGAGACCTTAAGGACCTCTAACAGGACCTCTGATAGGGCCTTTAAAATATCTGTAAAATATGTTTTAGCAGTATTTTGCAGGTTGTAAAAGACAGTGATGAATCTCCACTAATATTATGTTTTATTGAGTCAAATACTCACTTTTGACTGTTATTTTAACATGTATGAAGCACTTTAATGTGACTTGCAGTCACAGCAAGCAAGAGGTCATCCAAGATTTATGTTTATTATCTCAAAGATGAAAAAATGCAGCGCTCAGTTCCCACATATTTCTTTCACAGAGCACACTTAGTTTACCTCGTTCATTTACTCTGAAAGAGGCTCTGATGTCACCAAGGTCATAAACCCTGTGATCACGCCTACAGTCAGTTTTGTATCTGGAAATGTTTACTTTGAAGCATTTCCCTGTTTGAGTCATCTCATTTGACGTTCACAAGTTTCGAGCTTGAAAACAAAACTCACACAGAGGCGCAAATATCTCCTTTATTACAATTTGGCAGTCAAAACAAATCAAGATTGCTCTCTGTGTGTCTGTAACCACATCGGAAACACTAAACTAACTAAATTTTACTCTTTTTTTCGTCTCCATATCAGTTATGAAGAAATTTCTCGATTTATTACACAAGCCCAAGTGTTAACAAACAAAGGTGAACATCTGTCCTCTTGCACCCATGACACCGTGTACATTATCTGAGGGTTACGTCCTGTTGTCAGTTCATATTACATCCTCACTTCGAGCGAGCAGCACCACCGGTTTGCAGCTCGTAAGAGGGCCGAGACCTGTGCGCACTCGCGAGGTCTCAGTGTGGTTATCTGGTGAACAGCTGAGTTCAAATGCCACCGCTTTCACCTGACCGGACAAACTCGAGTTAAAGAGCCTGTGAACGCTGCTTGAACTGGGCCCCGGCGTGGTTAAATATATTTATGCAATTTGAAAGGTTGCAGTGTGGACAGAACACTCTTGTCTACAAAGACCTTATGCAAAAATATGCAAACGATAAGCACGTAGGAAGGCACAAAACCACAACAGACACCGGGACATTAATGCGAACCATAATTTAAGTGTCATATAAATGCTTAGACTAATTGTTTTCTCTTTAGGGATTAAAAGCCCTTGCTTTTTTTCTTTTTCTTACGAGGCCTATAGAGTCCAGTGCTTAAGCGTCTTAGTATATTCTGTCGTGTGGAAACGTTCTCAATATCACATTATTCTTTCATAGCTCACCTTAGCAGTGCTCCCTGTAACTCACCCCAAAGTTCTCAGATCACCTAACCAGATAAGAAACACTTTGTCAGCAGCTCACCAAATCTGTCTCTGCTTGCACCGGGTCGGTCTGTGTGGACACGCAGAGACTGCCACGTGTTTGTTCATTCAAATCAACTCTGGACAAAACAAAACAAAACAAACAAAAAGAAGGACGCAGGAACTTATTGTACAATTAAAGACACATTAGTTGTTTCAGGAGGACTTCTTCGTGGCCCTCTGCTTGTTTTATCCTGGCAACTACTCACTGAAGTATCTCTGCAGTCTGTAAAGTGCTGAGCACCAGATGGATTAAAAACACAAGTAATATTTTGTCTCTTAAGCCCTGACATACTAGATTAATTGTCTCACACACTGTTTTCATTATCATCCACTATAACCTCATTTTTTAAAAGGCACTCGAGAACAAAATCACAAACTAACTTGCTACGAGGCCCACAGGCAGGTGGTGGATGTCCCTTTATTAAAAAAAAATAATAAGTCAGAAAAGAAAAAACAGATTGCCTGAACTGAGAGATTTTTCACTTCCAGTGGAGAGCAACACACAGCGTACAGTGGCTCTGAAAGACAATTCGGATCAAGTTGCAAACTCTGTTAGGAGCTATATATAGCTCACCAGGATATTGTAGATACACAAACAGCATGAAGCGCCTGTGCACGCATACACACACACGGAAAGAGAAAAGCTGTACTATCTCTCTCTCTCTTTCTGTGTGTGTGTGTGTGCAGGAGGAGGTTTTAAGTGCAGCATTATCACACCATATTCAACAGGCTGAACTTGCTGGGTCATAGGTCTTCATAAGGACACAAACCAGAGAGAAAGAGAGAGAGAAAAAGGGTGTGTGAGAGAAAACGCTGAACATCTAACCTGAAATTATAACAAGCCTGATAGTGGCACTACTGGTATTACGAGTAGCAACAAATTCGCCTTGACAACCAACTTTAAAAGGTGCAAAAAGGTGGAAACTAAACATGGAGCTGCACCGGCGAGCAGGTGAATCACAGCTGGGCAGGAAATACACACATTAAAACAAAAATATATTAAAATCACACATATATATGTATGCATTTATTAAAGAAGGTGAGCACAGTGACAGTAAAGGTGTCTGCAGCATGACTACATGTCCACATGCTGAGTATAAATATAAGTGTGTATGTTGACAGTATGTGCATAAAAAACTACACAAAAACACAAATGGTGGCAGCAGAGCTGCTTGCTAATAACTCAACACATCTGGACTCGTGTGTGTATGTGTGTGTGTGTGGAGGGGTTTAGAGGAGGTGGGCTGGGTTGGAGAGGAGGCAGCAGGGTGGGGGGGCACGTAAAGTTAAGCAAAGCGCTGTTGTTAGGAGAATTTGAGGACACATGGCCCTGGTATGAACCCTCTCAGACTGGGGGAGACTTGCTGCGCCAGCTAACTTTAGCATGCTAATTCACGTCTCCGCTAGGCTACTAGTAAACTGCAGCGCACATCTGCAAGCAGTGCAAGCTAACTACAACGGGATTATTTTATTTTCCTACGGAAGGATATAAGATTATAAGCAACGCGAGACTTAAATTGAGTCAAATAAATAATATGGTGTGAAAATGTGGTGAAAGTTGCATTAAAAAACATATTTAAAAAAGACAGCCGGGAGAGCTAGCACGCCTCCCTCCACACTGTGTTTTGAAATGCGGACGTGAGAGCCGTACCTGCCAGTCTGGGATCAGAAGAGGGGCCGATGTCAGGACCGGACGCCGGTCCACATTCCCCGGAGTGGCCGCTCACCGCTCACCGGTCCCCGCTGTCGCTCCGTGCGGCGCGCCGCTGCTGCGCCAAACCCGGAGAGAGAGAGAGAGAGAGAGAGAGAGAGAGAAGAGAGAGGCAAAAAAAAAGACGGATTTTTTTTTCAGATGGTGGCCGGATGAAGGCGTCTATCTGTGAGGTGGTGGTGGAAGTTTTTGCGTGGAAATCAAAAGAGAGAGAGAGAAGGAGAGAGAGAGGAGGGGAGGGGGGGGGGGGGACGCGTCACCTTGCCCCGCAGCGGTTCATGACTCTCCGCCGCCGCCGCCGGTCGAGATGCGGGAGGGGGGGAGGAGGGAGGGAGGGCAGGACGGTCACTCCCCAACACCGATAATTAGTGTGGCCACACCGGCATCCGTATGTCACTGCACCGACATGTCACACCGGACCTCACTGTCCCTTTTATTATCATATTTTTATTATTATTATTATTAATATTATTTGGTTCACTCTCCTTAAAATGATCAAACTGATGTTCATAATATTTACACATGATGGTCAGCAGATCTTTAAAAATGCATCCTGACAGTCAATCAATCAATCAAACATTAGATTCAAATCGTTTTTATTTTTATTTGGTTCACTCTTCTTGAAAATAATCATGCTGATCCTCATAATGTTTACAGATGATGGTCAACACATCTTTAAAAATGAATCCTGACAGTCAATCAATCAATCAATCAAACATTTTTATTTTCCATGTGTTTAGCTTTAATGATCCATCTCAAGCTCTCTGCAGGAGATTTTTTTTTTTTTTTTTTTTACATATCTTATTGTTGTTATTATTTATTATTTTCCTGAAGGGGGTGGGTTACCATGAGAAAGTTACTCCCTCAGTGAGGATCCAGTTGTTGCACTGGTGAAGCTGCTCCTTCCCTTCCTGGGTTGAATGCTCCCTCTGGTGGTGTGGGTAGCAGAAGTAGGCATGGCTGCACACCCCCGGGTGAACCCTGGGATGAGGGTTTTTTCTCGCATACACGCTGACCTGAGGTGCATGTGAAGTTTCACACATGCATGGGTTTAAAAACATTTAGAGTAAGCTATGCTATCTTACAAAACATCTCGCTGCTTCAGTCGTTTCTGTGATCAAGTTGAACATGTTGCACATGCAATTTCCAGGTGAGTATTTGCATCTGCAGGGTGTAGTTTTCTAAATCACCCACAATGCATCTTTTTTTATGCATAATAAACTCCACTCTGATCTTTAAATAAAGCCACTACACACACAGTGCGAGTTGAAGAGGGAGTTTCAGTGTTTTATACTGAGAGAAGAAGAAGAAAAACACACATCTTCGGTAGATGTGGGTCGGAGTAGATCAGGAAAAATAATCTCAAAACACAGAGGTGACTTGCTGCGACTGCCCGACCTGCAGACAGACAGTCCCGGTCAGAGCCGTGCAGGACGCCGACCACCTTCTTCGTGACCTTCTCCATCCAGACAGACTGACATTAATCAGCCATCACACCTGTTGGCATCAGACATTTTTAATCATTGAGTAATTAAATAGCTTGAGATTTTAATTATGCCACTGGATAGAGATGTGCGCTCGACATTATTCTGGCGTTGTTTGCCAAATCAGAACAGAGCTCAGATGAGATTTTTTCCCTTTGAATATAATCATATTAAAGGACGAGGAAACATATGCAGTTATTTGATAGAGGCGTCTTGTTTTTTTTCTTATTGTTCTCCTGTCCCGTTGAGTTATCTATACTATTGTGCAGACACACAAATTGCCAAACAAGAGTATTGTTTTAATCAAAGGAGAGAATACTCTGCTGCACGTTGTTTTGATTCAATAATTTCAGGCCCTCGGCATCACTCCTGCCAAATAGACCAGCCCGGGGATATTTAAGAGGGAGTAAAACAGCCCGCAGACAGAGTATGCTGCATTTGTGTTTTATGATGAAAATGCAAAAAGATGCTGTGAATTCTACCCCCCCTGAGAAATGTTTTATCTCGGTCCATTATTCTCTGCCGATACATGGCAGGCAGAGGAATGGGCTCAATTAGGTGAGGAAATGAGAGGAGGGGAGGAATTTTGGACCCGAGATATTCGGAGAGAAAGAAAATGAAACATTGGAGGAAGGTCAAGAGAACATAAGAAAGAAGCAGTGGGGAATGAGAGAACCAGAGAGAGAGAGAGAAAGAGAGAGGAGGGAGATAGAGAGTGAGACAGAGAGGATGAGAAAGTGAAACTATGTTGTCATGGAAACTGGCATGGATCTGAAGAGCAAAACAAGAATGTAAATTGGTTTACCCTCAGGGAATGTGATGGCGCTACAGGGAAGAAATAAGCAGGGAGATGTGTTTAAGGGAGGACCCTCCATAATATTATGTTCAAATAAAGAGATTTGAAAGAAAAATAAATGTATAATATTGACATAATGACAACTGATGTATTGACTCGAAGCGTTTATAAATTGTGGCTGGAGACAGTGGTAGTTAGGAGGAGCACCCCTGAGGTCTTTAGGCTGTATAGTTACTTACAAATGACTAATAAAAAATTGATCAGTTTGGTCAGTAAATCACTAATGTGAATAAACAACTTGTGGCTCAGCTACTGCTGCATGCCGGGGAGGTTATTTTATATTATTTTAAGGGCAGGATTCAAGCCCAAATGTCTGGTCTTCGTCTCGAGTAAGCCACCTGTCAGCGGCTGCGAGCAGTCTGTGCAGACCCAGATGGGTTGGGGACCGAAAGAGGAAAAGTTTTCTGTACCTCATCATTATTTTCCCCTCTCACCTGTGCGCTTCCTTCTCACACCGCCGAAGCTTTTGCCACCACTTTGCTCGCAAACATCCTCCCTTCAGTCGGCTGCTGGAATCCCATCATTAGATTTGATTTTAGAGACGACCAGAGATGATAGGAATGTTGCCAAGAAACAGATGGTTTCCGTGGTGACAAACACTACCCCTGCCATTGTGTGTAGCAATGTAGGAAGTCAAGTCCCTCACCTACAAATCTCTACCACTGCTTTCAGAGTGGAAAACAGAATGCACCTGAGAACGCCGCGTTCTCAGCAGACAATGGCTTGTGCTCTAAGGCGTGTGTGTGTGTGTGTCTGTGTGTGTCTGTGTGTGTGTGCGATTATACAAAAGGTTCAGGTTGTTTTCTCATATTAAATTCTGCTAAATGAAACTCTTCTTTGTGCGACATGTGTTTGTGCATGAAATATGTTGCATGTACTTTTGTGCTGAACGTCACCTATAATTTGATGATATTTGCTGCTGCAGAGAAGGTTTTGTACCAATTTATGCCTGAAATATATAACAGGGTATACACTACAATGAAGAGAATAGACACATAGCAAATAAATGAAATATTGTGCTGAATCACTGCACCAGTGCTGACATACAATACTGTCATTATCAGTCACAATCCCCAACACCTCAAACAGAAAAAGGACTTGAGAAGGCAATGAAGCTCAAACAAAGTGGCAGCAATGCATCACTGGTGACACTGATAAATAGCTTGAATAATCTAGCAGCTTTGTGCAGATTTCTTTGATTGTTCAGTCAGTCTGACAGCCCGACTGTGGTGTGTGTGTGTGTGTGTGAGTGTGTGTTTTTAGCGAGAGCTTAATTGTAATTGGGGAGAAGCGGTTGCCGTGGCGGCTGTTGCAGGCACTGATGCACAGGGCCAGTGTCTCAAACAGGTGGTTACCCATATGGGCAAAGTCAGCAGCAATCATGTTTTCCTCTTTCCTTATTTTAAGGTCTTTGATGGAGGGCAGCCAGCAGACGCAGAAACGACAAACTGCTCTGACACAAAGGAGGCAGAGCCAGACCGAGGAAGCTGAGCCGATTCTCATTGATAAGAATTTGGAAAAGAATTTGATGTGATTTGTTTGAGTGTTGATCTGAGCGTTCATGTGTTTAATCGACTCAACCGTGCGCACAAAATATTATTGTTGTTTGCCAGGGGGAGCATCTGGGTTCATGTGTAAATCAATGTAATCTCCACAGTCTTGTTTGTGTTGTGATCAAGGCTTTTTTTTTGGCACACTTAAAAACCCATGTGGCTGACTCTGTGCAGTAGATGGCCAACTTGTTTTCTTTGATTAGGTCCAGGTAGGAGGTGAATTAAGTTTATAATCTCTCACTGTCACGCTGACAGTAGAGAGTTCATTAATAATAACACAAATTTTACCTCCTTCACTGGGGTTCGATGGGGGGGCAAACAAAAATATCACAGTGAGTAAAACACTGAGTAATAAAGTACAAGCCCAAATAGATAATAGAAATATTAGCTTCCAGTCAAGACTCTGTAGCTTTCACACAAAGAAGCACATGAACCTGTTACTCTACTTGAAAGACCCACACAGCTCCGCCGCCATGATGCCAAAAGAGCTGCGCTGAGCTGGGAAAGCATGATTGGTAGCAACTCCAAAATCACAGCAGTCCAGCACAAGGTTGAGACGGTATCCAAGTGTTCTCTGAATCAGTCGAAGGCTGCGCTGACCACATTGATTTCAGGGGGGTTTATCTTCTAGTCCAGCTGATTTCTTATTTCATATTTGCTTTAGTTTGAAGATAACTTGCTGATCTTCATTTTGCTTAATCATTGCAGTGAGATTAAAAGAATAACACAGTTAGCTGCTCTCCTTTTATCACACTGGTGTTCAAGATAGTCTCCTGCATGAGTTTCAACATGAAGCTTCACAGCACAACAGGACATCTGCCCTTCCCAGAGCAGGCAGTAGATGGCAGTAGAGTTACTCTGATGAATTTTAATCGCCGTCACAGTCAGTCACTGTTCCTTTAGTGACAGCTTTGCACTAATGCAGGTATGACTCACTGAAAAGCAGAGAGAGAGAGAGAGAGAGAGAGAGAGAGAGAGAGAGAGAGAGAGAGAGACTCTGAGATGTCTTCCAAAAGCCAGAAAATCCAGATTTCGTACAAGCTGCCATTTTGGTGCCATGTTAGCATCCTTAATCCTGCACAAAATTGTTTGGTCTCGGGTTACTGCACAAACATGCTCTTCTCTGTCTTTAGTCCACAAAAAATAAAATACTTGAAGAGATGAACAAAACTGTCAAGGTGGAAAATGTGTAAACTCAACAAGTGCTGGCCGCTGAAACTTTAATTAATAGAGTTGCATAAATACTAAAATCACACTTTGATAACTTAAGTGAACATGAAAGAGGAAGCCCTCCAATTTTGCAACACTTGTGGCACACCAGACAAAAATGCTTGCTTATGTATTTGATCACAATAATAAATGCACTTTTTTTTAACTCCATATTAATCTGACTGATGTGATATTAAGAGGTAAGCCTACAAATCAAAATATCACAGTACAACAATGTGTAGTATCCGACCAGTTGCCACTGAGTGTACATACATTTGTTAGAGTAATGGGAGATACAGAGCAGACCGTGCCCATGCAGTTTAATGGGGCCACATGAGGTGAGGTCCTGCACTATTTGTGAATTGAAGCTTGACCCTAAAAAGGTTATGGGGACTGGAGGTGTTGCCGTGACCTTTGTAAAGCTCTGAGCGCTCGGGTCTCCGGCAAGCACAGCGAGCACAGACGTACATATGGCAGCGTCTCCCTTTGAAACAGCGAGAGCTCAAAACAGTCTGGATCCTATTAAATCCCTTTGTCTTTCTCCCATTCTCCCCTCCTGGTTGTGCTGTCTGTTTTTACTTTGTGTTATTCATATTCATTCCATTACAACCCCTCCTCCCCCTCCGTCTCAAGTATCCCACAATGCATTTCGCCGAGACTGCCAGGCAGATGTTTTCATGGTGCTGAAACCATTTGAATTCTGGGTACAGAAACGTTAGACAAACTTGGACACTGAACATAAAACTGGGAAATAATCCTTGAAATGTAATCGTTAACATGTTTGTATGCGTTTTAAAATGATAAAACTACTCAGCACAGTATAAGAGACACCCAGATTATTCTATTGATCCTTGCAGAAATCCTTGCCCCAACCCACATGACAGAGCAGCTGGCTGAGAGTGGCCTCATCTGGAACTGCCATCAGTCGCTTGTTAAATGCAGTGTGCGAGCGGGGCGGGAACATGGCAGCATGCGGTCTCAGCCAATCCATAACCAGACGCTGGGAACTGTGCACACAAGCTGCAGGTCACAGAGCAGTTTGTTTAGCGTGTGTGTTTTTTGTGTGGGTGTACGAGGCCTACATGCCTCTGCTGGACTCAGACCATGATATAGAATCTGCACTCCCCTCCTCTCTCTGAATCCTGTCTATGTAATTGATCCCAGACTGGACATTTGAGTTGCCAGCAGCGATTCATATCGTTTTTATCTTTTAGACAAGCCCTCTACTGCTTCCAGATGGGGAAGGCACTCCAGGGTTCAAGTTTGTTTTTTGAAAAAAAAAAAAAAGCATAATGCTTTAATGTCTTTACCTTACAAAAAAACATGCAGCGAGAGGAGAAAACCTACACGTCCCGTCACAGATGTGTGTGTCACTCAGAATTCAAAAGCCCTGCCGTAGGTAGTTTGTTGTTTACCTTTGTTGGTGTGTGTTTATGTGGCTGCTGTATGTATAAATGAAAGCATATGATTGTTTCCTGTACGGCCTCATGTTGCGCTGCTGATGAAATTATTACGCAGTATTTACATCTCTCCCTTTTCTATTTCATCTTCAGGGCACATGAATCAAAAAGTCTTTCAGTGTGCATACATACTGCAAAAACCGCCATCATTTTAACTCCAACAACTGTGACAACACAAGTCTCCCTCTACTAATAATATCCATAGGATCCAAATAATAAGAGGAGGACCAAAAGCAGCAGTTACTGGAACAAAGTTACTGACCAGTTTACAGTCACCTTTCCCACCCAAAAGTCTCTTGTGACCTCCTTCGTATAAAAGGCAGAAACCACTTCAGAATGAGCAAGTATCCATTTTAGTAGCTTGTAAAGTAGCTGAAGGGAACAGAGGGACGGGAAGGATTAGTCTCTTGCTGAAGGCGGGTTTTACCTTTGTCTTACATGGAAACATCTGTCACGTTGCACCGAAGTGTTTGAGATTACAAGAAACCAGCCGAGTGGCGAATACAGATGTGAACCAAATGTCAAGCTGGCGATAAAGTTTCTTGTTCATTAAAGATAATTTTTCAATAAGTAAAGAATTTTTTGTGCAGCAAAAATAAATAATTATTTACAAGCCCGTGCAGATCTTTACTTTAATCCATATTTTAATGTCTGCTGATCTTGGAGACAATATTAATTAAAGATATGATAATATTGTAAAATTCTAATTCTAATAACAATTTCAGAAGCTTTATTAATGGATGGATGGCTAGCTTTAGGTCTTTTACTTCTTTTAAATTAAAATGATGGATTATTTTACAGCAGCTCAATTGAACTTTTCATTTTATGTTGATTTTGATGCTGTCTGTGGAGAAGAATACCTGAAATAAATACAAATAGACTTCTTACTGTTGCTCTTGTTTGCTAATCCAAGTTATATGCAGGCATCAGTGTTAAATTTAGAATATTTCAGAGCGCCACAGAGTGCCTTTAAGTTAGCTACTATGTCGCCTCTTATAAGGCTTATAATGTGAATCAGTCGCTCTACAATCACAAGCAGAGAGCAGCGGAACTGCAGGCACCTCCATGTTGGATTTTTTGGCCTAAGACAGCAACAAGTTGAGTAACCTTGTTGGCCAACATCACATCTCAAACTCCACCTCTGCACAGAGAGAATATGAAAATAAAAAAGGTTCTTTTTCCACATTATGCATCCTGCATCTGTTCAAAATGAAATCAATAGAAAGCAATCTCCTGTTCAGCTGTGCGCTGGCGAGCTTTCTTAAAAACCTGGCGTGTAGACTGAATCCTGCTTTCACTCATTCAAAGTGACTGTGAAGCTTGGATGATAAAGGTCAACTCCTTTTGTTCCCTTTGTTGCAAAAGTGATTTCATTAGCGTGCATTTTGATGAATATGAAATTCATGTAAGCTGATCATCGGCTTGAACCAGCTGATCGGTGGGGTGATACATAGAAATATTAGCTGCTAGCAGCATGAACATACTGGCAACTATGAAATAACTCGATGTCCGCTCATAGTTGGTCACTATATAGTTTGGATATACTGTATTTATTTCAGTACTTTCTAGCCTGTCGACATGTTGTTAAGTCCAGTAATTCACACAAACTCCTATTTAGTGTCTACGCAGAGAATGGAAGAAATGTAGATGCATTTTAAACCTTATTTTTTCATATTGATGATAAACATCTCTGCGTATCAAGTGACTCTCTGTCTCCTGGCCAGTGCTGACTCTGCTCTGCTGTGAGGGGGCTATCAAACTTTCTCAGACTTCCTCTTCGGCTTTCTGCCACCCTTCAATCAGCAAGTGCCAACCAGCATCATGCACATTCACACCCCCACTTGCACAAATTAGTGGTGTGCTCGTAAATTACACACAGGATTTTTCTTTTTTTTCCAGAAGACGAAGGAGTTAAACCATGTTTGACAACTCCATTACACCAGTGGAAAGAAAATAGTAATTTCACTGTCATGTTTGAAGCATTTTCGAAGCAAAGTTTTGGTTTTAGGGAAATGTCTCAACATTTAAATTGTCGACATGCCACAGCTCTGGCTTCTGTTGAGAGAGTCTGATAATTTACTGTCGTACATCTGGTGATAAATTGGATAATAATCCAAAGTGTTCCCAAAATGCTGCAGTATAAACAGTTTGAACAGGAAAATGAGGGTCACGGAGACAGTGAAAAATGTCATCTGCACAAAATAATTGGAAAAAAATGAAGTTAGCATCTTCCCAAAGCAGTAAAAAAGACCTGTGTCTTTGCATGTTTTTGCCCATTTTCTACAAATCACATCAACATTTTTTTCCATTGTTTTCTTATTCTGTGTTTTCATTGTCTTTCAGGTGAATGCAGTGAAGACACAAAGTCAAATCACCCTAACTGAATCCATCATAGTGAACATTATGTGTGTTTTTATTGGCACATTGTTAGATAGAAGTGCAGGTGTAAAAGCAGATTGATTGCATTACACACATCCTTATCATCTCTTTTACAAAAAGTACAAATCAAATATGATGTTCACTGCAACAGATGACATCATATTTATTTAGCAGATAAAGGTACTGCATTCATCTTACTGAAAACTAAAAGATAAAGTTAGATGTGAAAACTTGTAAGTGCATTGTATAAGTTATTAGGCAAGATTTACTTTTACGTAAATAGTGTCATTTTTAATTTGTGTTGACTTTCATGAAGTGTGGCAATGAATGGCTGGAAAAAACACAGTTCTTACACTTCATTTTTTTTGTACAGCTCAAACAAAAGACACGTTAATTAGTGAGCTTAAGAGGTGCATGGCATCTTTGTTCTCCCTTTGAACAGAGACAGGTTTGCTTTTTCTCCTGTTTCCAGTGTTTAATTTAGTCTAAGATAAACAGTTGCACATATTCGGTGTGCAGAATATGGTGGTATGGATCTTCTCATCTAACTCTTGACAAGAAGAATTTCGAAAAGGTCAAACCGTTCTTTTACAACATGCTACAACACTTGCATTGTCATTTCAATGATCACCGTGCAAACAGCTCCCTATCAAGGTGTCACAGTTTGCCTACCAGGTAACTTTCCACTCACCTGTCAGCCACGCCCATCGGTCAACCCACTCACTTCACCT